>KZ062790.1:38255-71879 GCA_002091835.1 Anopheles maculatus
TCTCTTTCTCCCTGGGACTATCAATCGTTTGATACATCGCTCCTGCTCTCCCGGTTTTTCCTGTTCTTCTTGTTCTTCTGCTTCTTCCTCACGCCCCACCTTTGTGCCGCCACAGTTTCGGTAGACTTCTTCGCGGTGGCCTACTTCTTCGTCCACTTTGGTCCCCTCTTTGCTTGCCCTGTACGTTAGGGGTTGATTTTTTGTGTGTTACAAATGTAAATGTTGGCGCACAGTGGTAGATGTGATGGTGAACTGCAATTGTTTTATCGGTTCATTTTTATCTTCGACAACAGGGAGCTTGCGAATGGTGCTACGGGTGCTGGCGAAATAATGGGGCTTCCAGTTGCTATAGTTTTCGTACGTTTGTCGCTGTAATAGATAGAACGTGGAAGGAAAATATTAGAACTTATGTGTCGTTTAGAATGTCTAATTAATGGAAATATTGTGTAGTGTTGATGTTGGTGATTAATGAGCTTCGTTAAGGCAAAATATTGAAGAAGTGTATCCTATTTGATCATTCATACATATCATACCTTTATTTTATTTAATGTCTGACGTTATTGTTGGTGGAGCTCTCAGAAAATCTTTAAAATTGGCTCTCAAACAAAAAAACTCGCGCAAAATCACTGTCTCAAGAGTAGTCAATACAGCTAGTGTACCGGGTTCGTGATTATATTAGCAACACAGCGGATAGAAGACACTAGCTTGAACTGAACAAAACGAGTTTTGCAAGCTTGCGAACACAGGGTAACTGTCCTGTGATCCACCTGGTCGAATGAGCACACCAGCAAAGGTAAAACGAAGACGAAAACGTAAAGTGGTAGAAAAATCAAGCATCTCTTCACCAGCAAAAGTAGTACCGAGCCGCGATCGAGAGGAACAGATGAAAAGCACACAAATAACCCTCAATGGTGAAGAAAACATCATACACTACTACTCCACCATTGCCATGCTTGCAGAACACTTGTGAAGCACACACGAAAGCGGTTGTGCAATAAAGTACGGTAGGCCCGAACGTACACGCAGCGAAGCAGTAAAAAGGCAACAACGAAAACAAAAGTTGCGCATGCTGTCAAGATCGAACCGGGCTCAAGTTCAAAGTCAAACGTGCAATGTGCAGGAGAGAAAAGTCGTAAAGAAACGTAAGCAAACAGTGGAAAGAAAGCAACAGAAAAAATGGAAAGACTAGAATCATTCGCACATTGGAAGCTACAAGTCGATCGGCAAAGTAAAGGTAGTGGGTTGGAACAAGGTAAAACACATATCAGCAAAAATGTTGATTTAAGCACGGGAAGATAACAGCAGAAACCAATGGATGGAGTGTGAATAAAAATGAGATAAAGTGAAACCACAAAAGAAATCGGCAGTAAAGTAGGTAATGGGCAAGAAGATGTGTGCAGCGGCACACATATACAACGGAGCGTACTAAGAACGAAATGGTAGATCGAAAGCGAAGTGAAGAAATGTGTTCAGACAACTAAAGAAGTCTTACGTAATAGCTTGAACAGGGTGAAGAATTTGGTTGATCGTACAGCAGTTGGAATGCTTTGTTTTTTAATCAAAATGTTCTAGTTTTGTGTTCTTTTATATTGTTTCGTTTGTTGATAGTGTTTGGAGATACTTTTTTGTTTTGATTTTATTTGATTTAAATTTTTTTAATTGCATTAAATGAATATTCTCTCTATTTCGTTTAAAACCATAAACCATATCACTTAAGCAGAACATCAGACAGAGAGTTGTGTTTAAATATAATGATTAGCCAACGACAAAACAAACAAATGCGATACATTAATGTATGCCATAATAGACGTTCGACGAAAATGAATGTTTGGAAAACCGGTTTTGAGAGGGGGGCGATTGGTAGAATTCTCGTTTTATTTTTTTTGATCGTCTGCTGGTCTGATGACTCGTTAACAGTCTCACACAACACCCTTACAACACCGGCCTGTTATGCAACCTCTATTGTATATATATATGAGAAAACCAGTTCCAAAAGGGAGTCAAATTTAAGATTCTACGACCGGAACGGTCGACGGGGTACAACGCACACACACACACACAACCACGCACACGAGACTGTGCAAAAAAACGGGGCGACAAATGGAAAGAACTAATAAAACCGAATCTTCTTCGTTGCGTGTCGCTAGTATGCTAAAACGCGACTTGTTTGAAAGAGGAACATTGCGTTTGGTCGTGCGTGCGTGCTACCGGGTGGAACGGACTACTATTGTCTATTTGAAAAAAAGTAAAAAACCACACAGACCTTCCTCGTTGTGTAGGTAGACAGTTTTTAGTTTTTGTTTCATTTCTGGGATTAGTTTGTTTTGTATTTTTTGTAAGGGAAATTAAGACTGTTGAGAATGGTAGCTCACTTTAATTCCGGGCAATTATGGTATGAAATTGGATGGTTAACTTATGTTCGTTAATCACGCAACAACGTTTAACAATTACATATGTATTTCCGACACAGTATACATTTTCCAAACGCATCTTCAGATGAAAGACGAGTAGGAAAACTTGTCAGCGATCGAATTGAAGAATGTTTTTTAAGTGCTTTGAACGATCACTTTAAAATTAAGTTTGATGTTTGAATTTTTGTAGAATCTTTAATAGGAATAATAATTTCACAAACGTTACTTACTAAGATAAATGATTTTATCAGTTGTATGTTCACATAGAAATAATATAACATATTCAAGAAAACATAATCTCAATACCATTAAATAATGTTTGTAATAAAAAATAAAATTGTCCCATCTAGCCTGTGAAACACGGTGAGCGTACATATTTGATGCATCATGCATACTTATCCACGTTCCCATCATTGTGTGAGTGTGTGTGTGTGGGGTTGGTTGTCATTACCGTCGATAATTAGATCATACGCGTGAGATGGGGCTGCGGTTTAGAGACGTTGCACTTATTGTAGCGTGTTGTTATATCGTCGATCGATTGCACACCACCATGCAACGTATACTTGTGTAAGGGTCAACTATTACTACTACTAACACTATGATTACTACTACCACCACTACTGGCAAAGTCCAAAAACAAAATGGAACCCATCTTCATCATCATCGCCATCATCTGCAGTAGCAGCATGCAATACCTTTATCAGGAGCAGCATTTCTTCATAATTTAGAGCGATTGAAGCGAATGTGTGTGTGTGTGTGTGTGTGTGTGTGTGTGTGTGTGTGTGTGTACCTGTGTTGCCATATTGTGTATCACCTTCTCGCACAAGTTCTGTCCCTTTCTCATCTTGCTGCCGTCTCGCTTTAAATTGTATATCTTTCACCTTTCATCACTTTGTTTGATACGACATGTCTTTCAAGATCGATTTTGTGCAGAGAACGGGCACAGAGAGTGCAGAAAATTGCATCATATGTAAACTTAGTAATTGCGAGTGTGCAATGTCAACAAATAACGTGTTTAATTCCCTTTTCAAATAGCATAAAAACAATTGGACAGAGTCGTAATAAAAATATTGCATCATTTAAGTGCATGTTTTTGTAGCATTGTTTGGAAATTATAGCTTCACACTCATACTGCAGCTCATCAACACGAACACCATTACCGGACACGTATACCAACACACACACGTACACCGTACATCATACAGCCATCGAATCGTACTGGAATATGCGCATTTTGTTGTCACACCGCTGATAAATATTGTGGGCGGCATATTTTCGTACGTCATCAGCGCCCTATCGCCCTATCACGTCTTGCGAGCGCGAGAATTGTTTGCCAACGTGAGTTGTTGTACTTTTTTCTCGATTGTAAATAATACACTTAATATGATCGGTCAAACAATGGTTGAATAATTCACACACACATAATTGGTATAAACATACGATTAGGCGTAAACGGAAACGAAATTGTTAACCGTTTTGTATAATGATGTTTACCTTTCGTAACCTAACTACTCTCTTTTGATTGTATTATTGGTTGGTTTTTGTGTTACAAATTAAAAAATATAAATTGGATGTTGTGTGTTAAGCGTACCACCCACCAGATGACGCTCTGGCTCCAAAAAGGAAGGTTTTTTTTCTTCGCTTGGTAACGCCATCTTGGATCCATTTACGCCAACACGGTACTTGCATTAGGATAGCGTTTTGTTGTTAAGGGCTCGAAACAAACCGAGAGAGAGAATAAGCCGTCGCTGGGCCACTTCCTCTGCTGGCACGGCAATGCACTTCCCATGCAATTTTTCCTTCACTATCACATCACACGGGAGCAGGGACGATAAACAAGTGCGAGCGAGAGTACGTTGACGATGGTCCTCCAGCTCGTGGCAGAGCAAAATAGTCGAAGGAACCATGATAGAAAACGAGAACGAGAGCAAGTGAGCGAGAAATAACAGGGCAGAGCGAGAAGTGTTGGTAGCAAATAGAGACAGAGAACATTCGTCTCGTGGAGACTACAGTATATTCTTCATCCTCGGAATTCAGTAGGGCACTCCAAAATATGCCACGAATAATGGACATTGTTTTGTACGCTTCCACAATATTGCATACGTTTTTTTGCTAAATTAGGAAAATGTATTTCTAAATATTTCGAAAACGCTGTTCGGTGAACAGTGGTACACGTGGTAAGTGTAGTTCTAAGCGATGGAGCCGCCTGGTCAGCTGTTCGTTATTGCAGTGCTTAGCATGGTTGACTTTTTATTTATAAAAACACCTACGTTCACAGTAGAATATCGAATGAAAATAGACTTTACGTACGATACAGTCTACACTTACTTGAGTTTAGTTAGATAAATTTGCGACATAATAAAAAATCGTTCAAAGTATTAAACACTTATTTAACAAGCATCACATATCACTGATTAATCCCTAAACACACTTATAAAAGAGTACACATAAAACCATGAAAAACCGGTACAAAAAGAACATCCACTTTATGCAAAACAAAAAACATTCTGTAACTGTACTAAATAGTATATATTCGAAGCGAAAAACGTTAGCAAAACGTGCACACAATTCGCACAACGGCTTTCCAAACACACGCGGCATTCCAGCACCAGCTGGAGTCACAGATATCCGTTGCCGCGTATGAATGAACCGGAGGGAAAAAACACAATGAACTTGAACTTGGAAAACGGCACTGGCTCGGCGTTCCGATCCGGTGTGCGCATTTCGTATGTCCCGACGATACCGACCAACACACGCACACACGCTTACCGGGTGTCGCGTGTGGCAGTGTGTTGTGTACTACTGTTACCACCACCACCACCATCACGAAAGCAGAATCATACATAGCATACATTTGGGGCGATTGTAGGATGCATGCAAATTTACCCTACCGAAGGGTTACTTTCGATGGTTGAAATAATGGACAGCACACAAACGCACACACACACGATACAATGTTGGCTCGTGGTGAGTTTTTTTTTTTGGTTGGTTTGGATTAATTTGATGATAATAAAACTCAAACTCTGTTAAAACTTTATTTAAAAACTTTTCTAACATCAATAAATTAGGAAATTCAGTACATAAATGTGTCACCTCCAACTAGTCCCATATCGTTTACCAGTTTACCCTAGTTTTTTATCATTCTCAACCCTTTTATACACTTACCTCTCGTTTACTCTTTCGCGCGCACACACACACATACACTCAGCACATTGTAACCCAAGCGCATCGAAAGGGAGGCAACAATATAGCTGCAGCGAGTGTGTCGTTTGCATTGCGCAGCTGAGCTCGGCGCTTATGTGCATTCGCGTGCATTCCGTCCGCCTTCGATCCGCGTCCGTGTCAGCTGGGATGCGGTGTGGAAGACCGCATCAGGTGATGAAATCGATCAATCGGAATGGCACAAACTGTTTTCACACTTGGCAGAAATGGTGGTGGCTTTCGATTTCAATTAGCACCGAGTTTGTTCCTTCTTGCATTTTGCACACACAGTTTGCCATTACCTTCAAGTAGTGTCATGTAACTCTATTGGCCCTAGTAAATCCGTAGTTTGGGGAGGGTAGGGTCATTCAATTGAAGTGCGGCAGCATTGTATCCAACGGGGTCGTTTAACGATGGCAATTTATTTTATTTATTTTGCCTTAACTATAAACACCACTCTGCCAACGTCATCCGTACCGCTGAAGTACACACATGTTTCTACACAGTTTCACACACCACTAGATAATTATAAATGTCACAAACACACCGCAAAAACAAAACAAAAAAAAAAAACACACAGCCAAAATGCACACAGCTTAATCGTTTTGGGGGTTGAAATGTTTTCCAGTGACACTGGAACAAAGCACAATGTACGTCAGGCGACTTATTGTCGTTCACTGGCTACACTATGCACCTGGTGTTCCGAACCTGGTGTCCGATTCTGGGGTAGCCCATCGACGACGACGACGTCAATTTCGCTTCTGCTCCAATCGGCTGACGATGGTTGAGTGCGGGAACAAAACAAACAACATCCAATCCCTACTCCAACACGGGACCAGCACACGGATAACGAGTACGCATACATACATACACACACACACACACACACACACAGACACTCACATACACTTGCACATCGTTCGCTTTATCACTAACACATCGACAGCATCTCCGTGATCCCCCCACTCCCCCCAACACATGCGTCTTACCGGCACACTCCCTTCGTCCACGGCCTCCACGTCCGCACCATCGTGCGAGGTTCCCGAGGGAATTTGCACACTTTTCGTACAACGCAATTTCTTGACATTCCCGACCGTCGAACACGACGCGCGCGCCTGTCACACGCGAAAGGTGGGGATGCTGCTTTTTTTTTTGCTGTTTTTTGCTTCTGTTTTGCCACGGTTTTGATCCAACGTATAGAAATGATGGCGCTCTTGGGTGGAGGAATTGAACTAGGAATACCAAAACGAACCAAAATATTTCCAATAATTCAAAATATAGCACACTTTTGGGTTATTGTTTTGTCTTCTGTTCTAAAATGTATTTTATACACACACACACACCCGGCTTCTCTCTCACACACACATACACACACACACATAAACACCCACCACACAATTAAATCGTTCATGTACGGTGGAAAATTCCAGATTCCAGGCGCAATTGTTGTTGATGTTTGTGTTTTGTTTTGCGGGTACACCGTGACACTGAGACCCTTTCTTTGGGCGCTTCCCTGTTTTCGCGACCGCACCGTACGGCTGTCGGGGCGATAATGAAAATGGCTGCAAAATCTTGCACCGTCGTACACACGGCGTCGTCCGAAAAATTGATTTCCAATTTGCGTTCTAATGTTGCCCATCCCGCACCAGTACCAACAGCCAGCAGCACATCGTTGTGTGAGCCAACCCACATCTACACGCACCACCCAGTGTTGTTTTGTTGGCTCTTGTCCTTCCCTCCGTTCCTTTACGTTCCTTTCCTCTCCCCTTCACCCTCCATTTACTGTTCCAGATCCAGCGCTCCGTATCCGATTTATTCTACGGTCGTTACTGTTTGGAGCCAAACGGGGCGGGGGAGTCTTTTGGGGGGTGTTGCAGAGAACAAGTGTGGAGTGTGTGTGAGAGAGCGAGAGAAACCTAGATAGAATAAAGCGAATGTAACAAATAAACGTAAGAGCGGGAGAGCGAATTGCTAGAAGTAACAAATAAAATGCACCGTATGAAAGTAGACGAAAGTGTGTGTGTGCGTGTATTTTCGTTGATGGTGTTGAAAGGGATGAACTCAGGAACACGTTCCTCCCCCCAACGAGGTGTGTTGTGCAATTGTGGCGAACGGTACAGGGTGGTGTGTACAGCTTGAGGACAAAAATGAAGAGTTTTGTAATGAGAACCCTCACCACGCAGAATTATGAGAATTCTTTTCTATTATTCTCTGTTATTTCTATAAATATGTTATAATTCCAATTAAGGATTATTTGGTGCCTTAATTGCTCTCCCCTTCATGAGAACCACCCTGTGCACACGTGTTTGCTGGTAGTGATGAATTTTGATAAAAAAAACAACTCGTTGAAGTACTTAAATTAATGTCTAATTAGGTATTCCTGAGCACACGGGAATTTAGCTGCAAGTGTTCTATTGAATTATTCGTTGGCTTTTATGCATTCCCAACTAGGAAAAGCCTATGCATTCCATCTCTCTGAACATCCGCCTATCACCAAATCGAACGAGCGTTAATACGAGCGCAATAATAAAAACAACCGCGATTGATGCGCACCGTGATGATGTCATCCGGTTCGATGCATTAAGATTGCTAGCCGTTTTCCCAACCTCAGCCTCCCCACTCGCCGGTTCTCCGGTGCAATTTGACAGCTGTGGTTCCCATCCTGACCTATGCTAACGCGGGGAAGACCAAAGAAGAGGATGCAAACGAGTGCAAAGAATACGCACATAAAACTGCATTCATCATGCACGGTGTGTAAACATTGCCGCTATAATGGCGTACCAATGGGGGGAAAAGCGTACAGCAGCGCTGAGACTGGTGGACAAAGCTGCAAATTGCCATTAACTCCCGAACGTTTGAGGGCTGGTGCTGGACAAGATCTACGTAATTAGTGTCGATGGGTAGGGCCGCCAGATCTTCACAAATAATCAATAGCAAATGGTGACCGGCGTGTTAGCGTTCGCTAGCGAGTTTGCCACAATTTTGCCCATAATTGGAAGTCGCGCCGAGTGATCGAGCAGCGGATACGAACACAGACACACGCTTAGCACACTGCACTACACACAGGCAGGGTGCGTCATGATCGGGTCGATCTAGCTTCCAAGATGTCTTCCGATGTTGAACGTTTCCCACAGGAATAATATTCGCAACAGTTCGGGCGTGCGTGTGTGTGTGTGTGGAGGTGTAGTTCTATTAGTTGTTGTTGCTGTTGTATGTACCCTTTCCAATCTCGTTTTCATGCCGCGCTGGCTGGCAAACGAGCGGTGGAACGTATCGGTTAGCGCTGCTCGTGCTCCAAGATGTTATTTCATTTTTTCGTTTTCTTTTCCCTATTTCAGGGAACGCTCTTACCGATGTGTTCGTACTGTACCGTGCGCCACCCTGGCGTTGGCGCTGGTGTGCGTTTCATCGGTGTGTGTGTGTGCACACCGCTCCCCAAAACGCTCGCCCACCGCGTTTTGTGGATGTTCTTGCTGCGTCGCGTGCTTCGTTTCGCCCGTTTCGCGTGCTCCTGCAATGCGATGTTCCCGAGCGCTTGGTGCGCCTGCGTATCGCGCACGACCTTGACAGTGAACTTGAATTTTCCTCTGTCATATTTATTAGCGACCCACTTCCACCGGCAGCACCCCGGCACCGTGCTTCGAAACCCCGGAGAGGGGGCGACCTCTGAATTCTGGTTTCGCTCGTGCGAATGTGGTGTGCTGCTTGCGTGTTCCTATGGTTTGGGAATTTGGGGGGGAGTTTGCTTTTTGGCTAGCTTGCTCCCGGCTGCCCAATACACTGTGCGAAGCAGGTACAGCAGCAGCAGCAGCAGCAGGGGTTGCATTAAGATGTGATGAGCGCAACTGTACAGGTGGCGTGTTAGTTTGCGGGTACTTTGGTGGTCCTATCATTACGATATTGGGAATAAATCTTGAAAAAAAATTAGGAAAAATCATATTCTGATCGTACTGAACAGAAGTCAAAATAAAGCTTAATACATGAAAAAGAAATTGTTTGATACATTTGTCAGATATTAAAATCGATCCTGAAGATCCAAAACCCTGCATATTGTGTACTATTCTCTACTATAATAATAATAATTTAGCAGAAACTTTAAATGCTTAAACTTCAATTTTCGCTACTTGCTTCGAAACGATCCCTGAGAAAGAATATTTGATCGTACTGTTCTTTATAATTGGGTTTCCAGTTTAATGATAAGAATTAAATTACTCTCTAAATGAAAATATTTCCTCTTACATCAATTGTTAGCATCCTTCTGCTTTTCTTCATTGCTTCAATGCTATCGGTGTTGTGCAATGTACGCTGTGAATAGATTTAATTTTCCCGATGATCTTTCACATCGCTTTACATCGTCCATTTTGCGAAATCCAAACGTTTCTCCAACGAAACCCCACCCCGTAAGATTTGTGTTACAGGATGCAACCCCAAGCGTGGATGAAAATAACTACAAAAGTGCAACACCACCACTGTATGCGCACAAGGTTACAGCTGACAGCAACTGATCGGCAGAACAAAAACACGGACACGGAACGGAAGTAAAAACAAATCAAACATCCGAACCGAAACCAATCTTTCACCGGCAACGGGTTGCATTTTTGCCCATCTGGATTGTTTATTTTTAGCCCAACCACACACTCCCTGGGCCTGGGCCGTTTGCCGTTTCCCTTTCGGGATCGATTCATGCCTTCTTTTGGGTCCACACTGGATGCGTGCGGGGAAAATGGTGCTTGCGTGCATTGGCAACCGTTTATCACGATTTAAGTAATGGGGGAGGGCGTGCCATCATTTCCTTCCACGCACCATTTACTTTTGCTTTTATTAAAGCATATGTGAATAGAGTAAAAAGAATAAAAAGTATGATAAAAAGTGTGGTTAGAAATAGCATGGGAAAGAAAAAGGTGTGCATTCCTATACCGAACCGGACAGCAAACAATGGCGTGGCACGGGTTTTTGGAAGCAAACGAAGCTGCTTGCACCAAGCACCAGTGGGTAGAAATCACAACGAAATGCACGGTCAATTATAACCTTGAACGGTGGGGCACTGGCGGGTGCAAAAACCGCTAGCAAACCCCCGGAAGATGACGCTGGCAGTTGCATCGCCGGTACTGCGCTGGCGCACGGCTTGCAATGGGCGCATGTGCGCGTGCATATGCGGGCACGTGCGCGCCAGAACAGGTGACAACCGTAGCGGAAACCGGAGCGGGAGACGACCAGGCGGATCGGTTCAGTTGTTCAGCACCACAGGAACGTAGTCGCAGCTGTGTATGCGGCCTGTGGTAAATGTAATTATTTTTCCCTTTCCACGGCCCCGGGTTCTTTTTTTGTTTTGTTTTGTTTGCTGTGCCGCAATCTCTGTGTGCTCCTTAATTCCCGTACACAAACATACACAGTCTCGCCCATGCATGGTCGCTGCCGGGATCATCCGAACCATCCGAACGGTGTGATTAAGTGTCACAAGTTTGTAATCGCGAGATGCTGCAGGCGCGAGTCGGCCTGCTGATCGATGCATTTTGATGCTAGTATAAAGTAGGTTGAAAGAGGGAAGAGGGAGTGTTGTAGGGTGTGGGAAAGAAGGGTTGTTATTTGCATGTCAACGGATAGGAACTGTGGAAGCCGATCACATATGCTTTAGCTCAATGCAAAATCACTAATGGACAGTGCATGATAAAATGGTACACCAAAGCAAGACATCACACTAGTGAGGTATAAACAATCATGTAAAAAGCTGGTAATATATTCTCTGTATTTAAGGTTAAAGATACTCTAGCACGGAAAGGTTACAACGGGCACTATAAAACTAACCATCGCGTTAGTCACTGTGAATTTTGCCCGGTTGCGTGTGTGTTTCATTGTGAATAAAGCACCACGCCGAACGCCATTAATGGATCGAATCGCGTGAATAATGTGTGTCTGTCGGTTGGCTGGAATTGAGTCAGCAATCGTAACCATACAGTGGCATTATTTCACCCTTTGATTGACGCATCTCGATCATTTTTCTTAGGACGAGTCGTTTTTTTTTGTTGTGCTTCTAAGCGATTCTTTGTTCTCATCGCATGCGAATATCGTGGCGTGGTTACACAGGCACAAGGGATTGGTGCCAAGCGACATTACGTAAGGCAAGACAATAATCATACTGCCAAGGGGGTAAGGGCAGGATCGATTTGTGTTCTAAGACAGGCGTCGTGTGAACGATGCCAGCTCTCAGGCGTCGCTTTGAGTTTCGTTCAAAAGTTAAATAACTTACTGATTACAATGTGAATGCTTACCGAGCTTTGTAGTAATGAGATGTTGTTGCTGATGAGATTTAAGAACATAAACATTTAGTTGTTTTATTCACAATTGACAGTACTCAAATATGAAGAGAGTTTAAAAAGAACACAAAACATTCTCGCAACTAAAAGCTAACACCCTTTTACGGCCGACCTGCACTGAGAAATCAAATGCAGAACGTTCGGGAACAAACTATCCTCAACACCAGGGCTGGCCTTGGCAAAACAGGACAGCGTTAATAGTGTGAACTATAATATTGTCTCCTGTTTGTGGAGCACGCACACACTCAAGCAACTCTCCGCCGATAGATGCATTCCCGATCTAGCCATCTCTTTCTCCCATTGCAGAGTACATCGTTACCAACCTGTACAAGTGTTATCTCCAAGCAGCAGCTTTACTCACCCCCAAGTAGTGGGTGATTAGGGATGTTTAACGGAAGCACAACACAAAACCTGATACGAGTACTGTTGCGATAAATATGCTGGAGCACTGACACAAAGGGCGCCAGTATGGAAATGTCGTATTTTTTGGAAGTTGTCAGATCGACGCGTGCTTGCAGGCACGCAGGAAGCTTTTGCTGAATAAAACATCACCAAACCGAAAACAGACGCTAAGGAAAGGTGGCCAGTAAGCAGTGCTTCCTGTCCTGTGAAAACGATCCACACTACATGCCTTGACATTTCTGTTCATCGATTTTCCTACTAGTTCTTCAGTTCGCAGGCCTCCCGCTTTAGTTCCCGCGTCGCTACGCTACGTTGCTGGCGTTTGCGTGACGATGGTGGTGTTGGTGCTGGCCCAAGGATGACCAAAATGGGATGGAAATTTGAAGGTCGCGCACCATACCACCCAGGACGTCGTGTTGGTGGAAAAATCGATTGAACTTGAGCTTGAAAATTTTCCATACACGCTGTGTTTGTGTGAGCTTTTCGAGCTCACAAACACACGGATATACAAATACTCTTATTGTTATATGCAATAGGATGGAGCGTGTTTACATGGATTAGTCTTTCGCTGACGGGGGCAAGTGTAAGCATGTGTCAGTAGGCGTTCGAAATTTTTCCGACATGTGTCAACGTACACTGGTAGTGGTGCTATATGGGGACAATGATTGTTATTTCGATATTTTCCATCAGTTTTGTTGTTGTTTTGAAAACATCACGGCAAACCTAGCTCGGATACAAAGGACATTGAGCAATGTCCTGATGCGCCGGTTGGTAGGGACATTATAGGGTGCGGGCACAGCGTTTAAGCAAACATACACTGCGTTTGGCAATGGTTGGCCCATGCGCCATCGCCCTACATTATCCCGTTGAAAACGATTTGGAACGATTCCATCTTACGAAATGCGCTTTTTTGATGGGGATACCAGCAAAAGATGCCAGAAAATGTCCCGAAACAGCGACCCGTACATTAAACAAAGGAATAAACTCAAATAAGCCTAGCTTCGTATGTGTAATGGTAGTGGTGCCGCGTGGTGAAAGAGTAAGGGGTTTTTGGAAGTGGACTGTAACAGAGCGAGATGGGACCAAAATGGTCATCTCGAAACGGAAACGGATGTGGCAGCGTGCCAAGCTCGAAAGATTGGTCGTGTCCGCAGGAAGAGATGATGGGAGGGGAGGGGACGAGCAATCACTGACACGAATCGTACTAAAGGCTAGAGGGATATGGAAGCGAAAAGGAGATAGAGCTAGCCAAAGAGAAAGAGCGAATGATGGAGGAAAATATTTCTTCCCGCAAATTGCGTCGCAGGAAAAATTATTCCATCTTATACGGTGTATTAACACTGGTTTTAATATCTGGTTTTAGTAGATGTATTTTTGTTCCTACAAAACAAAAACTCATTGCTTTGATGCAATTTTTGTTTTACATAAATAATGTCCTTACTGATTAAAACATTTAAGTTCTACAGAAATCAAATATATTGCTTCTTTTTACCTTAAGGCATTTGGGTTAAGGTATGGCTGGAACAAAAATAAACCACATCCAGCACATGTGTGTGTTTTATCCGATGACCTTGCTATCGAACAGCCAGATGCACTGGAATGCGTTCATTGGTGCACACTCGCATCTGGTAGGGAATAGCGAAGAAGAAAGCTAACGCGGTACGTGATGAAATGCACCATTCAGTTGTTGTACGCTTTGCAGGATGTCCTCTACGCCACGTTTGACGTACTTGCATTAAATGATTTCGCCAGTACCGCCTAGTGCAAAGGTCAGTGATCACATTTCGGTGAGGGGTATCGCCCAAAAGAATGTGTAAACAGGGATGGGGTAATGTAAACTAAACAGTTTGCCTATTTCAGCAACGTCAATAGCTTCGGAGGTGTGCAATATATTGTACATTCCAACTATGAGTGTGCACATCGAACCGGGGAAGATTGAAGGGAAGGAATGTAGGTTTAGAGTAACGTATAATAAAATGGTTGAAAGGAGCACATTCATAATTTGCTAACAATTGTGTTAATTTCTACACTCACTCAGTGTTGTGCTAAGGTACAAATGAGTTTAGTAATTATGAGCTTTTCGATTAGGTATTGACACTGCTATTGATCCAACATGACCATTCCCTTAGTTAATATGGCTGGTTAAGAGAATGGTGAGTTTCCAGTGCGGATTGAGAGCTTTCACTGACAAAAAGAATAAGACTGTACGAGTTGTAAACACCTTACAGTGAGATACACGTGTATTCGGACACTTCCTTCCACGATTTCCAATGTTAGTATTTGACTGCGTCTACGTTACAGTCATGTATTAACGGCGCTAGAAGGGATGTTTTAGAAATATTTGCAAAACTGTTCTCTCTCTCTAGTGATGCACAAACACCGTTTTTTTTAATTTAGAAATCTAATACAATAGTCGCTTCCAGTTGCTCATCATCTCTTTACTTACACAGCATCTGAAATTAGCAAGTGGATATAATAAGTGGATTGGTGGACTCTTCTATATCGATAGAATGTTGTCCGATATCATGCAGAAATCTAACCAAACATCACACAACAGAATCCTGGTCAAACTGAGGCTCAGAACCACCTCATCGCATGTAGGCATGCTCATTTAGATTTATTTATTCATTCAACGAACCTAAAGCTCCCTTCTAATCCAGTACAAAGCTAAGTTTACATTTAACTTGACAGCCTGAGAGTTAGTGGGCAAGATTTTTAAAAATTTTCTTACCCCTTGAATTTAGGAAGGACTTTAGTACAAATATCTTAAATTGAATGTTATTTAAATTAAGTTTAAATAAAGACTAATTGATATTTGTAATATGTGCAGTGTGACTATGACCAATTGCAAATGTTTAAGCAAACGTCCACCTTAGAGCAAATACACTGTAGCTGATAGTACACATGGAACGTGGTAACATTTAATTGTGTCCAGATTAACGATGGCTGACTGTACTACAGAAGGTATTCGGGATCACACAAATACAGCGCTGTTCGACAATCGCAACACCACGCGTGTTCGCAAATGCCACGGTGCCAATGATATGGGGAGAATTTGCAACTAAGAATGTAACTAAATTAATGTACTGGATATCGTGATGTATTTTGATAAACTTGTGTATTGTTTTTTATTGTGTTTAGTTGTATCGAACGTATATTTTATTACTTCATCCCTGTCAATAGCGTCCATTTCTGAAGCTGCAGTACCATAAAACAATCGTTCTGCATAACTTTGGTTCGTTTGTTTATGTTTCAAAACCGATTAGTGTAATAATTTTCCTTTTTATCGTCTTGTACTAAGTAGTTTGCTATATTTACATTGTTGGTAAACTTCTCCTTACAGATGCATGCGTTTACATCTCGAGTATTAGTGAGTAGAGAAAACTTTCTGGAAAAACAAGACAACTTTTTTTACAAATAGTTATATAAATTATAAAATTTTATAAAGTTATAAATTACACTTCTCGTTTGAAAAATTCTACTTTGCTACACTTATCGCCTATTGTTAAATTGAAGTGTTTACAATCTTGTGAATGAATTGTTTTTCCTTTTTATTCTTTAACTTTCATCAGAACTTGGAAACAAATATAAACAAATCTACTTACCACCAATCACTAAGCGAGAGCGAGAGCGAGAAAGAAAGTAACAGTGCCTGTACTGCTTTTCTATCCTTTATTCTTTTTTGTGCCATGTTTTAAGATCGCAAAATGGCATCGATTGAAGAAACCGTTTTGGCCCTGGCCGTGAAAAAACAAACGGGCTGGATTTTCTTAAATATTTCCCATTCCGCAGCACGGTGACGGCATGCGGCATGATAAGTAGTTTCAGCACAGAATAGGAGAGATTTTCCATTTTCATTTTGTGGGAGGTAGATCGGGGCGCGGTCCGGATGGGAGAAAGTGGCCAGAAGCATTCATTGCATGAGTTGTTGGCGGTGTGTACATACATATAGTCTCTTTCTGGTTGTTGGCAAATTTGAGCTTCACTGCACGGTTGCGCGCTTGTGTGCTGAAATGAATTGAAAGTGTGTGTGTGTGAGTGTGAGGTATGACCTTGGCCTTTAGAATCCGGGGAAGCAGCAATTGAGCCACAGTACTGGCGGCGTCATGGTATTGGTGTACGTTGGAATTCATCCAAATTTTCGGCCCACGGTACACAAACGCTTTGTGTTTTCGACCTCGGGGGATTAAATGGTACCGCCGTGGCAGGATGCTGCGTATGAGTTTGGAGCGAAATTTAACCGGAAACATGGAATCAGCTGTGCGTTTGATAATATTAACCAATAAACTGTGAAACATTTTGAGGTGACAAGAATTCTAGAATTCACTGTGTTGTAGCTTGTAAGAAACCGTATTGGATTGAAGATGATTTGATATTAATTCATAGCTAAATATCATTCATTTAGTTGCAGTTCTTTTTTGTTTAAACAAATGATAATTAAAAAGTAATAAATATGCGAATTCAGAACTTGTACGTTTTCATTATGAAAAGAGTTAAATTAGACGAAATACGACAAATGTTTTTTTCTTTATCTCACAAATCATTTGCGTCAAAATTGAAATGCTCAATATTTTCATTTAAAACGTACAATTCAAAATGCTATAATGTATGCCGTATAAAAGAAAAGATGGCGCATTGGTACAAAGTTTGACATGTAGATGGCGCTAGTCTGTTTATAACGTTTGCATGTAGGTTGCGCTAGGAATTGGGAAAATGCCAGCAAATTGAATTTAAATAAACTGCTGTTTAAACAAACAAAATTGTAGTTACTTAAATTAAACAGTAAAAAGAAAATATTACACATAATTTTATTTTACGAAATTTCAGTAGTGTTTGCAACACAACCTTAAGCTTAATATGTATGTATTTTTTAATCATATCTTAAATAACGCCAAACCTAGTCGTAAAAATGTACTTCAAAGCTAAAACTAGTACATTTTTATCAAAAAATCATCCATGAAACGAGACAGCGATACGGTATGCTAAAGTAAATAAAACCCTCGTCTAATCACAGCATTTATGTCAAGATTGAGTTATCAAAGTTAATCATCCTGCACTGCTGCCAAACGCTTGATGATGACCTTCCGTGAAACGGTTTACCAAAGGCGTGTACACTGGACCACCTGGCATTTGACACGGGTACTGTCCACCCCCCAATTATGTTACCGGATGCAAATCGGTCGCGACAACCTATGCACGCGTGCAGTCGCGGGTCGGCCGGAACCAATCGGGACAATCCCTTTGCGTGGGGCTTTGGCTTGAAAGTTCCCCGGCAAAAGCGCTCGGTAATTAGCTATCCGGCCGTGGAGATGTCATTAAGCCTCTCACACCCAACACCGTACACCGGGCTAGCCGGGTCCTGGCTGAACATAAACTATTCAACGGTACTGTAAGAACTTAATTCCGTGTGTCGTCTTCGAACTGTCATAGTGGGGATTGCAAAAATTACAGCACAATGTCAACGGGGCATAAATTATGCAAAAAACAAACGATGTCCAAACGATGGCGTTTCGGCATTGGAGCTATGGCTGGGGCAGCAGTTGCACTCTACGCCCGTGAATGGCTTTAATTGGAAAGGTATGCGAGGTGGTAAAGACTGTCATTTTAATGGAATAACAGCCGAGCTTACGGGTGCGTGTTTGTATGTGTGTGTGTGTGTGTGGTGCTTCCGCTGTTGATGTTCCTCACATTCGCTAAAACCACAAACAACTGAGCCATCTTTGTGACAAGTTTGTGACAGGCGGCTGTGGGGGTTACTCGTTTGTTTCGCTTTGCAGCAAACGTGGGACATGAATCGATTGCAAGCGTAGGGAGAGTCGTGAGAATCGGTTGGTAGTAGTGCCATTTGTGCGATTCATACAATATTTAGGAAAGTCAATAAATTACGGTATAGTTTTTAACGCGGACGTGTGGAATCTGCTTTGAGCTGATGGATTGCAACAGTGTGAATCAACAACCTGTCATAGTGTTTGTTGTTTTTTTATTTATTGCTGATATGTTTAATATGTTTCAATGAAGAATAAGTGTATTTTATTTTTTATCTATTAAAAGTCTGTTAATTTTTTTATGATTAACTTATGTTTTTGATAATATAAGAAAGATAAGCACAATACTAAACAGTATGCATAGAACATAAATTTAAAAAAGCTATTGTATCGCGAATATCAACATATCGATCAAAATCCAACAGATTCTAAATATTTAGTAGTGATACTTGTAAAGCTCCTGTGTTGATGTCCACATTTAAAAAAGAACCTTCATTTATAACTTGTCATGTACTCGATAACAGGTTATCGTTTGAAGCGGTGGCTAGACTAAAGTTGAGGCAAGCGCGATCAATGCACGAACGCTTCATTTTTCCTGCAATGCAGGATCGAGGCGCGAAGTCAGGAGCGCGAAATTTGACAGTTCGCTCATAAAAAAAATAGATCGCGCTTGCCTCAACTTTAGTCTAGCCACCGCTTGAGAACTAAGACACCCATCTCGTAAAATGCTTTAAGAGGACCTAGAAGCAGGTTAAGCTTCTCAGGTTAAACACGATATCACAAAGGTAAGACAGCAGCTGCTGTCTCTCAAATTCTCAATAAATTGTACTATGCTAGAATAGGATCTTTTTGTGTTCGTGCTTGTCATTGGTTGGTTGTTTTAGTTGTTTATATTACGTGGATGCAGTATTTAAGATTTTTCCATAAATAATGGTAAGAATAAGCAACAAAACCACCTGAATAAAGAGTCGTAATGGCTGATACAAGTACCATGGTGTAGTTATTCATCTTCTTCTTGCTGGTCCAATCACTCTCCAGAAAAACACGGTCCATGACTGAATGGCACGCTGAATGCGGTCGATCTTTCTAAAGTCTGAATCCACTTGATCCAGCCAACGAGCTCGCTGTGTTCATCTACGCCTCGTGTCGAACGGATCGCTGACGAGCACCTTGCGTATCCTCATCACGTGCCCCAACCAGCGTATCCTTCCGGTTTCAGGCAACCGTCAGGATGTCTTCTCCACACGCCTTGCTCGCACACTCCGTCAAAGATAGTCCGTAGCACACCCCGCCGCTCGAAAATAGCAGGTGCGTTGGCGTCCTCCGCGATGCATAGTCCAGGATTCGCGCCCATAGAGGACTAACGGCCATATCAGTGTGCGATATATGGCCCATTTCGTGCGTTGTTGGAGTCTTCTGGATGCGCCTTCGGATTTCGCTGTTTACGTTGTTATTGTGCTGTAAGCTAGTGTGGTAGCAATACTGCTCCGGTAAGGTATGGATCCGATACCTTCGGAAGGTCAACCAAATCCTCTCTATACCCTACTTCGACTCAATACGTCCTCGGCGTATGGAATGGTAATATGTCTCGCCCAATATCTGAGCTTGGATATACGGGGAAACCCAACCGCTTGGGAAGATAGGTTGTATGGTTAAATTGAGTGGACGGGGACAGCTAGCGTCTGTTCTCCATGTTAGGGACGGCTGGCTGTCCCTTCTGTGGTGGCTTCCTACTAGACTTTAAATACCTAGGAAACGTAAATCCTCCGACGAGACAGGAGGTTGAGGGAGAGGCCTTCCAAGCCACCTCCAATACTATTACAACGCATAATATACAATTAATAGTTGTTCATATGAAGTTTAAATACAGAATGTGTTCGAAATTTTTAATCCCCAACGAGCATCCCAACGAGGGAAATATTAAGAAAATTAAACGAAAAACGAAAAATAAGGATGTTAAAAGGATACGTTTGGTCTAGTCTCTCTGTAAGAACATTCTTCTTCTTCTTCTCTGGTTCTACAACCTCGGAAGGTCTTGGCCTGTTATTTCTAGCTTTCTATGACTTGGTTTTACCCGTAGCTGGATAGTCAGTCCTGCGTACGGGGAGGCGGTCCGCCGGGATTCGAACCCCGGTCCTGCCGTGTGAAGACCGTCGCCGCTATCGTATACACCACCGGGCCGCCTGTAAGAACATTAATTGCGACGAAAACACTATTTTTATAAGCCTTCTTATTATACCGTGCAATATAAAAATCTTCGAAAATGGTAACGATCTCAAATGACAGAGTAAGTTGATAAGTATCCACCACCCAGATGAGTATCCACCAGCCAGATGTTTAGTATAAGTAAGCAAATAATGTGTGAGTGGAGTTCAATAAGGAGGAGGAGGAAGACAATCAATCAGATAAGTTAAGATAAATTGTGATGCTAAACGTAACTGATTACAGTTTACTTTTCAAGTAAACCACCAGGAGTCTCCATTTCCTACATATTTTTAAAGAAAAGGAAAATGAAGCGTACGAAATGTAATAAAATGTTTTTTAAGTCACGATTAAAAAAGGTTTTTTTGTGTTTCCGTAAATTATGAAGTTTTTTTTTATTTCCTCCTGTTTATCCAAAGTTATTTCATCAACGTTGATTATCACCCACTTCATTCCAGCACTTACACCAAAGGGCGCCCAGTGATGAATAGGAAATGCATTATAAAAGCCAATTTGTCCGTGATTTGATTTGCTCTACCCTCACCGTAAGAGCCTCACGACATCCGCATCACGATCATCAAACAACACAGAGAAGGAGCGGGAGATCCTTCCCACGTTACTTACCGAACCGCAGCGAAACCTTCTTCAAAGACATTTTCCGATTACCTGTTACCTGTTTTCCTGCTCGCCGTGCAAGACAGTTTCCTTTGAATGAGCTAGCGTGTAACATACCATTCTCCCTAGGGCGTCTAATGCACGATAAATATTTGATTTCTTTCTGTGACACCCGTACCAGTACGGTGGTTTCTCCTGTTTTGCTTCCTGGTTCTTTCTTTCTGTTAGTTCTTCATTCAGTTCACCGAAAAACTGTTTTCCCTTCCGAAAGGTATCCCAACCGAGCAATCAGAATAAAACAAACAGCTAAAACGCTCGAATCAAATCACTAAACAGTGATGTCTCCCTTGCGCTTGGTGGTCCTTTGTCCCTCACCTTCAAAACAAAAAACGCAACTGGTCGTGTGTGGTCAGTAGCAGCAAAAATATCAATCACAAATCGATATCCGTCGAACTGCACATCACCCAAGAGGTGTATTTTTTCGCCGCTTGGCAGTGGAAACACGAAACCATTTCCCTTGCTGACCGGAAATTGAATGACAAACTACCAAGGGTTGCTTGACGGTGTGCGATTGGGTGTCCGGTGTGCGATTGTTTCTTCTGTTGTCTTTGACAGGTTAAGAATATGTTGATATTGGATTAGAACTGTCACATGAACGACAAGGTAAGCAATGTATATCCCGCTTTGTTTTAGTACCGTTTAGTTTATTTAGTCATGCTGGTTCGAATGATAGCCATTTGTTTGCAGTTTGGCCGGAAATTCGTCGGTCATTCGCTTCCTTCTTGTTGATAGATACATTTTTAGAAGGACAACGTTGCTGTTTGCTATGAAGGACAAATTATTAAAACTACAAAACAGACTCTATTTATTAAGCTAATAACGATGCTTTTTCCCCCCCATCCTGTCGGAAAGTGACTAAACTAGTCGGAAGTAGGCGTTAAGTCGATGGGTTCATTCGCTTCTGAATGCCGTCGGTTGTTGCTGGATATGTTGCAGAATTGACCGGGCAGGGGAAAACGTTGGCAGTGGCTGAGGTGGCTGTGCTGATCCTGCTGCGGCTGGTATGTGTTGCTGCATCGCCCCAAACACTGACGCTAGGGCCGAATTCGGCTGACTGAGCGGACTTGGAATGTGATCATGTGCTACCAGCGAAGGTTGTTGGGTGGAGGACACGTTGGACGAAGTTGTGATGGGGCTCGGGTGATGAGAAGATGGTGGTGGAGGAGCTGGTGGAGCTGTGACTGTTGGGCTGTGTGTAGTAGTAGTAGTAGTGGCAACAGGTAGTGCATTGGGGGGTGCTGTTGGCCAGAGAGGAGCGGCGGCCAGCCGTGGCACTGGCCGCAGAATGTTGGGTCAGGTTTTGTCGCGTGCGAACTGGAAAGGTTGAAAGCTGTAATGAAAGTAGAGCAAATTAAGTTAAAAAATATAGATTAACGAAGATTGGTGGCAATAAAAGGAGGACAATCAAGAGTAAAGCTCTGATAAGTTTTGCTTTATTGTGCGTGGCCTTAACGTTTTTGTATTTTGAATTTAACTACAAGACTTGTCACTCAGTCGAGAACCATCTTGACAATATGGCATGACCGTATTAATTATAATAAATAAATAAATTAACCAGACGTGTTGGTTATTTTAAAAGTATGTTTTGAAAGCATAAAAGCATATTGTTTGCTTTTTTAAATAACTAACATGCTACTTGTTTGCATTACCCTAATTACAATGAATTACAATAAAAACGGAATTTTTCAAATGGGTCAGTTTTAATTATTGACATGAACGATTTTCAATAAACATATTCAATAGCATGTGAAAACTACTTACAAAAAGTCTATTTATTTATTTACTTTTTTTTTTAAATCAATTAGAACGGCCTGGCCGTATTGCTTGAAGTCTATTTATAACTACTACGAAACAATCAAAATTTCTCGGTACATGTATAACAACTTTGTTCGCTGTTTTATGCAGCTTTCGAAAAGTAGCGACCTTATACAATAAATGCTAAAATGCAATTTCAAAACAAAATTTATAGGATTGAATAGCTATAGTGATCTCTTTTTTATGAAATCAAGAAATTAGTTTCAAACGAAGGTTTAAATGACGATTATATACCGCTGCTTTATGGCAAAAAAAAAATTGAAAAAATTTCTAAATTAACATATTCTTTTCCTTTTCTGGCACTGAAATCTCCTCCTTCTAAGACTCCAAGAGGACTTGAACCGACGTGTTTTGTTAGGGACAAAAACTCAAAGTTTGAGAGAGCTTTCTGTTAGTAACAGCAGGCAATACAACTCTTAAATTTTTAAATTCAAATAGAAAAGTGATTTAAAACCACAGTTCAGCATATAAAATTTCAAACCCAAAATATTCTTCTTATGGTAAGCTATTATCTATAAATCTAACCTATTTAGCGTACATTAAGCTATTCAACCTGATAATTTAGGAGTATGGGTTTGAGTTAGAGTCCGGATAATTTGTAAATTTTGTCGGTTTTGTATAATTTTCAATTACACATAGTTGGACATAAATGGTGTCACAAAAGTGAGCATCAAATCTCTTCTTTCATGGTTTAACGACCTCTTAGGTCATGCCTGCCATTTTTGGCTTACTAGACTAGACTGAGGCGGCCCGGTGCTGTATACGATGGCGGCGCCGGTCTTCACACGGTTGGACCGGGGTTCGAATCCAGGCGGACCGCCTCCCCGTACGCAGAACTGACTATCCTGCTACGGGTAAAACCAAGTCATAGAAAGCTAGAAATAGCAGGGCAAGACCGACTGAGGTTGTAGAGCCAGAGAAGAAGCAGAAGAAGAAGACTTATTGTTACCGCATAGCTGGATAGTCAGTCCTCACTATGGGGGAACGGTCCAGATGAGACTTGAACCCTGGTCCTGCCGTGTGTAAACCGGCGCCGCTGTCGCATCCACCACCGGTCCACCCCATCAAATTCTTAGCAAGTTAGCAAGAGAAAAAAGGAAATCTAACAAAGCCTCGGTATAAAGTAGCAGACTGCTTGAAATGTGTTTACTTTTGAGCGTATCGCATTCGCTGAGTAACTACGATCTCAGCTATTTAAAAACGCACAAGATTGTTTAAGATCCGAAAAAGCTTTACTGTCAATTAATTGCTATAAACTTTTGAGTAGCATAAATCTAATTTCATACGTTAACTATCTCATCGTAACTATCACATGCTTTGGCGACCTACCAAGGTAAACTATAAAGTTTCAGGTTATTTGGATCAAATTTTTCCACTTAAACCTCTTCAGGACTGGTAAATAAATCTGTAATAAACCTAGCATGAGATTACAGATACATGGTACCATAAAACTTACAAAAATATAAGAAGGTTTTCTGTGTAAGTGCATGGACAGGTGGTTTCTTCTTCCATTTTCGTTGCATAATTTTTTTATTGATTTAGAGATTTTTTAATGGTCACGTATTTAAAATATTTTGAGAAAGTATAAAACTATTTTAAAATTCTAAATTTATTTTAAACGAAACTACGTAAGAAATCTTTCTAAAATAGCAAGCAAAAGAACTTTCATGAGTAATAACTCGTTCGGACTGGTTATGCCAACAAAGTCTTTCAATTAATACATCATCGTCTTGGAATCAACAAAAGTTTGGGCCAAACACTATCTAATTAGAACTTGTTCGGCTACGTGGTAGCTATAAATCCAGAAATCCTACTAATTTAACAGTATTAAACATTCTTCATCTTTCAAGAACGAATAATACAATAAATGATGATTGAATCCACAAAAACTGCTACAAATTTATTACACAACAATGTAAATAAATATCAACACTCACCATTTCAAGTAATCTTCGTACTGATGCTGCCTCACGTACTGGAACGCGGACAGGCGTTCACGTTGCTGAAGGTACAGCTCACCAAGTGACTGCCAACGACGTTTTTCAAGCTCGCTGTAGTGCGCTACATTCGGCGCAACAGTACCACCGCTCACTCCGGCACCCCCACCACCCCCGACTGCTAGTGTGGCCATACTACCGTAACATGCGGCAAACGGAAATAGAGCCGAGGCAGAAGTCGGTGCTGCTAATGGGCGCGTTAATTTGTCGAACGCAGCCGCAAAACAACCAGCCGGCGGTCCTGAGTTAGATAGCAAGTGATGACCAGCGGGAAACGTAGCTCCCAGAGTAGTCGAACCGGACGAACTGCCGGAAGCGGGAGTACTGAACGTGTCACTATTGAAAGGTCGTACATCCATGTTGCGCAGCAGGGCTGGTTCCATCTGGTGCGAAACGGCATGCTTCTTAAGGTAACTTTGTCTGTAAATACAATAATGAAGATGATCTTGTAACGCACAGGAGCAGTCAAGGATTTTATTCCCCAAACACAGTACCTGCGAAATGATTTCCCACACTGGCCACAGGGGTAAGATTCTTCCTCGGTTGTCGAAGCAGTTGGTAACACCGTCGCCGGCTGGTGGTTATCGTTCGAGTTGTCCAGTATTTCGATCGGTTCATCCTCGCTGCTGCGCTCTGATTGTCGCACGGCAGCCGTCTTTGAAGCACCTTTCCTTCCTTCGGCGGACATTCCACGCGGTTTGTGCCAGCGCTTATGCGATGCCAGATTGGCTGGACAATTGAACACTTTGTCACACTCGGAACACCGATACTCTATGTGGACGATGCGCGAACAACGATGCTGTGCCAAACCGAACGCATCGTCATACAGTGCACGGCACAATTGGCACAGATAAGAACCGATCTTGTTGTCAATTTTTGAGAGGATCTCCTTCGCTTCGTCCGTAATCTCGACCACATTGAACGCTGGATCGATGTCACCCTTCCGAACGACAAGCTCCTCACCGTCCTGCAGCTTACGAATGATCGTACCGGAAACAGGGCTTGTGTTGTCCTCGTCTATCGCACCTTGGCGTCTCGCTTTCGTGCGGCGTCGTTCGCTTTTGGACGCTGAGCTGCGTGGACCCGAACCAGTACCTGATGAGGATTGCGATTTCTTCGCGCTAGTCGATGGAAAGCTACGTTCAAAGAGCCGTGCAAATCCTTCAATAGCCTGCAGGTGGAGTCGTTCGTCTGCAAAGTAACGCTGACCCTCGTTTAACACAGCCGCTCCGTCGTTTTCCTTTTCCTCACTGTCAACAATGTTGATCGATTCTTTACTATCGTCCTCATCATTATCCAGGGACTCTACATCAATATTGGAACAGTCCGATTTATCTCTCGTCGATCGTTCATCTTGATCGTCCAAATGATCCGTCTGGATCTGGTGTTCGGTGCCTCCAGTAATATCAATAAACTCATCCCTTTTGGCCTGGGCACGATCTACACCTTCTTTCGCGAATGGGGTCTCCCCATCGTCAGACCGGACACCGTCGACGGAAGGATACTTGAACGGAACCGACCGTGCACTGTCATCGAAATACTGAAACACTTCCGCACGGTGCTCACGCTCACCCAACGTCGTGTTGGCATAGTAACGCTTGTCATCGATGCATACTGTGTCCGAGAACTGATTCCTAGCGCTCCGCCAGCTATCGGTTGAACCGGGCACAGCAGTAGGTAGCACAGCCGTTGATTCGTCAAACGACTTTAAACGTTTCCTTGGTGGAGACGGTGTCGAAGGAGGCGTCATGGGCACATTCGTCGGACGCAGTGAAAGGTCCAGCGGACTTGGAAATTCCCTCGGTCGAAGAGTACGCGACGGCACTGGATCTCCGTCGGTGGAATAAAACAACTGCTGGAAGTAGCTCACTGGCGGTGTACTGGCGGAGGTTATCTCTCCGGGTGGGTCCTGTTGCTGTGATTGTTTCTGCAGATAGTCAAGCGTGATACTGTATGAAGGCAGTAACATTCCTTGGCTTTCGCTAACGACACTCGAGCTGTTCATTGTTTCTAGAGTATCGTGTCACTTCACCACAAACACACAGGCACAAAATCTATTTCACCATTAGCACTATTATTTTCCTCTGCACAAAGCACACTTTTGGACGATTTTAATAGTAGAACCTCTAAGATGTTATAACAGAATCACAATCATCACATTCACGACCAGCACTGTTGGTTGCGTCCTTCGCACTACACGGCATAGTAGCAACTAAAGTGTTCCTTAACGTCATGGAACCAGGCTCGGCAAGGATACTCCAAGCAGCACGTAACCAATAGCAGATAACTCCTTTGGCGATACGTACTGCGCACACTCGTCAACGCCTACGTCATTGCAAATGCAAAAACCCGGTGAAATATGCCTCACGCCCGTTCTGGCAAGCAACGTTCCACTCGACCTATCGGTATGGCGCATGCCACGCGCAACAAGTGCTTCTTTGTGCGAAACAATTCGTGAGCGGGTCTCTTTTTCTCCTGTGCCGATAAGCTCGAGCCGAATCGCATCCTCTGACTCAAGGATGTTGCACACCTTGCAGTAGTAGTCACCCGGTCTGCCATCTTGGTCACGCCCAGCCAGAAGATAACCTCTCACATCCGACACTGCGTGCGGATGTTTATTTATTCATATCGTTTTTCCCTCTATCCAGCGGCCAGTCCTGCCGAAAGTTGGCAAAGGAAAAGTAATTCCGGTTCATTCTAAAGCCCTTCGGGGTGGTAGCCGGGTGGATTCACTGGTACATAGCACCGGAGAAGCCGACAAGACGAACCAGAAGCCAACGTACGTTTACCGAAGGACTTTAATGGTGGAAACCATTGCACTGTACGTACTAATGCAATGCGCTTTCGCAAAGCACGGTGAACAGCAGCGTCGGAAGGTGTGGGTGCGGTTAGTCCGGATTAACCGCAGCACATACATACATACTCTAGGAGCTCGGTCATCGAGGGCAAAAAAAAAACCCGGCCACCCCTTTTTTATGACCACGCCGGGTGCTTTGGTGCTCATGTGTGCCGCGAAAGAAACTCGAATCGTACGCTACGCCACAGTGGAATTGCTCCATTGGATCGTCTTCCTTGGTCTTCCGAGCCGAACCCGATTCCATCGGATTGGGACCGCCGCCAGAATGGGAATGCTTTTAGAGATATTTCCCAGAACCGGTATGCAGGCGCGGTCCGATGGCACGCTAAAACGAGGGTTCCGGAAAGGGTGGAAAATGGTGAGGTTTTTGATACATACTTTTTTTTTTAGCATTTAGATTGAATGTCGGTGTCCTAAGCCTTGACGGGGGATATGTGGAGCTGTAATATTTTTCCAGGATAAAAACGGGGGAAAATGGTTTATGTTTAGCGTGACTATGAAAGGGAAGTTTTTCGGCAACCGGTTTTGCGTTACTATAGATAGCAGTGTACCGAGATGATATTCACAGGAGTGACAAGAGGTCCATGCGTTGGAGATTGTTTGCAAATTGTTTAAAGTTTTTTTTAAGGCAGGTCGTATGTGTAAGTCGTTTTATTTGTCCATTTTTCATGTTTCTTTACATTTTCAGAACGAAAGTAAAGCATATGTACTGCAGTAGTAGAATGATGTATTGTAGCAACATAAGCACAAGAGAGTGCAAAGTATAATTAAGCAAAATAGTAATTAATTCATAATATTCACTCTTTGTATGTTTATTATTACAATTGGTACAATGTCTCTTGTTGAAAAGCTGGATCCGGCCTTGTTATTCATTTTGCGTCATATATAACAAATATCGTTCATTTTCGTGCAATACAAATAATACAAGTAAGAGGATAAAATGATAATTTGTGGATTGCAGTAGTAATTGTCTAGGCGTTAATGTATTTTATTTAAATAATTCATAAACGTTACGTTCTACTATCTATTTCCCGATGATATAAACTCACCTCAGCTTACTTACAGTAACGAAGAATACACATTGTTGAATCTGATCTTTCCAAGTTAGTGTTAATCCAAGGTATTCAATTGTTCCGATAAATTCAAGACCCTAGGCGGCTGTCTATTCTGCACATCGTTAGATCCGCCACTGGGTAATTGAAATTCTTTATATGAAACGCTGTGAATGTTATTATATGTAATTAAACAAAAGTATATGTATCGATCTAAAGTTCAAGTTCAATGAATGTGTTCAAACACTTTTTAAGTAAAATGACAACGATGAGAAAATAAACCTCTTCTTCTTTCCTGGCCTGCTCCTAGGGAGCACGTCTATTAGACAGGGTCTGGCGTCCAATTCATTTCCAGGAAACTCGGTCCATGGTTGCACTCCTTCACCCTCGGCTGCATCCGATATCCCTCAGGTCTGACTCCACTTGATCCAGCCAGCGAGCTCGATGTGCTCCTCTGCGCCTCGTGCATGATGGCAGGGCATGATTCCGGCATCCTCATTACTGGCCCCAACCAGCGTATCCTTCCGGCTTTGACAACCGTCAGGATGTCTCGTGGTTCATTCTCCTTCTCCACACGCCGCCAAAGATAGTCCGCAGCACCCGCCGTTCGAAAATGGCGAGTACATTGACGTCCTCCGCCAGCATAGTCCAGGACTCGTGCCCGTAGAGGACTACCGGCCGTATTAGAGTGCGATATATGGCGCATTTTGTGCGTTGTTGAAGTCTTCTGGATTTCAGGAGTTTGTGGAGCCCGTACACGATTTCCCTGAACAATGTAACTGTTTTCGCAGCTTACGTTATTATATGCGAAGTTACGATCGTGCTAAGCAAAACTCCTCTACTACCTCACGATTGTCGCGGTCAACCAATACTCTGCTTCCGAGTTGTGCTCTATCGCGGTCAGAGCCTTCGGCAAGCAGGTTCTTTGTCTTCGTCGCATTTGGTCCTCAATCCAATCCTATCGGCCTCGCGTTACAGTCGGATGTACGCTTCGCACACCGTCGCAGATATTCGCCCGATGATATCGATGTCATCCGCGAAACCAAGGAATTGGAGAGACCGGGTGAAAATCGTGTCCCGGATGTCGAAGCCCGCGCTTCGCATGGCACCTTCCAGAGCGATTTTGAACAGCAAATGAGATTCGAACGATTCCGACAGCATGTTCGACACTCTCACCTTGCACTGCACACCGTCCATTGTAGCCCTCAACAGCCGTACCAGCTTCGCAGGGAAACCGTACTGTCGCATTATGTTCCATAGTTCGGTACGATCTATGGTATCGTAGGTTGCCTTGAAGTCGATGAACAGGTGGGGATCTGGTGCTCCCGGCACTTCTGGAGGATCTGCCGTAGAGTGAAGATTTGGTCGGTAGTGGATTTCTCTAGAACTAATCCAGCTTGGTAGCTCCCGACGAAATCTGTAGCAAGGGGCGCAAGTCTGCAAAGGAGTGTTCAGGACAGGATCTTGTAGGCAGCATTCAGGACTGTGATGGCTCGGAAGTTAGCACAGTTCAGTCTGTCGCCATTTTGGTACACTGGGTGAATAACACCCAGTTTCCTGTTGTCCGGTAGTTCTAACATCGAAAAAATAAATAAGTAACTTAGCATATCAAACAGCTACTAACCGTTGAGTTATGTTCTATAAGTGTAGTCTTTAAGATTTGCCGACATCATATAAGTCTTATTTTAATTTCAGTACGGACTGACTATTCAGCTACGGGTAAAACGAAGTCAACGAAATTCTGTAATGGCAGGCCAAGACCTCTTGTGGTTGTAGAAACAAAGCATAAAAAGGAAGGCCTGCCACATTTCTTTAAATTATTACAACCAAATAGATACAATTCGAAATGGTTTATAGAAATTTTCTTTTTCAAATGTAGAAAGGTTTCAGTTCCGGGTTAAAAGCAAACTGTGTATAATTCCTTGAATTAAACATTTTTTCGCCATTTGAAAACAATTAAACATTCATGGTCCTTTCAAAAGGGTTTTTTTTAGCACAAATTGTTAAATATTAATATTAAAAGCTCAAATTCACCTTACACCAGCAACGATCAATTGTACACGGTCACTATACGGTATACCCGTTATCTAGCAAGCTTTTCATGCTCGCCAGTGTATCAAAATCTTGTAATCTCAGCCGGTGTATCAGCTTTTCGGTCCACAGCCGAACCCAAAAAATTGACAATCAGTCATCACGCGACTGAATTGAAAGTATGTAGTAAAAAAAAACTTTAAACAATCACAACCGAACAAAAAACAAAACCCCAAAAGCAGTGTGTAGCAACCGAAGTGCCAATCGTTGATTTATGGTCCAAAATATCATCAGACGACGTGACGCGATGTTGTAAATCCGGCAGGCACTCGGATAGCTCTGCCTCAGATCCCAGACGGGATAGCCAGATGTGCATTTTTTGGTGGCGAGATTGTAAAATCGACACTTGCGAGCCGACATCATGCCATTCCAGATTGAAAGCGGATTAAAAGTTTTTTGGGTTGCAGACGGGACGGGACCAACGCAGCGACGTATCGCCTCGGCGTCGAATCATGGAAATGTGATTTGTTTTTTTTTATTATTAGCAGTACGTCACGTACCGTGCACGAGTGCTGAATGTATCGATTTATCACTTAAACCGAACGGTCCACCTTAGTAAGGTGGCGATATATCACGCGGATTTGTGGCTTCGCGACTGACAGCCACCTGCCCGGTAAAGATGGCACAATCGGCTTGATTTGTGCTTTGGCCTAGTCAGATGTAGAAGCGCATAAGGCGAAAAACAGGCAGCTTTCGTTGCACAAGCTGCTGGTGAGGTGATTAAGAATGGGACGTTTCTTGCTTTTCGTTGCAGTTACGATGCAGACCGTTGCAGTGTTAAATCAAAGGAAGCAAAAGCAAAATGTGTTTCGGTCACATTGACGATGGTTCAGGGATTTGCAGTAAAGTCCATTGTGTCTCGATGATGACAACGGGTCGACCTTGGTATGTGCATTAGGCAATGTTGGCGCTGTCATAAGAATGCATTTCTGAGCGGCAATAGAAAACAAAGAACGACACACTTCAGTTGTGTTCACGACGAAGAAGTGTGCCAATACGTATTGATCCGCACGAGGGAAAGTTACGTAAATTGAGACGAGTTAGCGCTGCTCACATTAGATTATGTCCATTTCCTCAGTTCAGCTCTTCAAATCATTTTCAAATGAAATTATCTTTACAAGATTTAATAGAGTGTGCAAATGTTGATACCAAGATGCCTTGCAACAACAAGCGAAGAAAGTTCTATTCTGTTCGGGATTTTCCCATGCAAAGACTTGCGAAAAAATTGTACACTTTCGTGTGTAAGATTCTTCCGTTGTTAGTTGCTCATATTCTGGGTTTTCTTTGCGTACAAAAAATCCTTTCAATTTTATTCACCTTACACCCCTTACACCTATTGCCGTCCAGAAAATCTCCCACAACCACTATTTGCCTGGAAAAAACCGGATTTTTTGCCTTCGGTAACGCAATCAAAAATCCATCACTTTTGAAGATTGCTCAGTAAGGTGCAGCGCATCAAATGCGTTATAAAGGGATCGTCCCTTATAAAATAACCTGACTTGTGCGTTGAAAAAAAAAAGGTGGAAAACGTTGCGTACGTTATCTTCGATGGAAGAAAAATTTGTGTAGATTTTACCTATATTTTCGCACACGTACGCATCAATTTGAAGTTGGATAGAAACATCGTTAAGCTCAGTTTGTATGTTTGAGAATATAAAAATTCGTGTTCAATAATAGCAGAGTTCACACTTCCGATCGCACTACATTTAAAATCACGGAAAGACGCACGCAGTAGTAGACACTGTTTTACAGCGTAAGAATTTTCCATTTAATTCTTAAGTTTTCAGTGTAAATTTTGTTACTAGTTTCTACGAACTACATCTTTGCCTCTCACATACGCCTCTGAGACTTGGATTTTGTGCAACAATGACGAAACTCTCTTAGTCGCATTCGAGAGGAAGATGCTCAGAAGGATTTTTGGCCCCGTATGTGTGGAAGGACAATGGAAGAGCCGCTACAATGACGAGCTATATGAGCTGTACGGTGATCTCACTATCGTGCAGCGAATTAGGCTCGCCAGGTTCCGGCGGGCTGGTCATGTCATGAGAATGGCACCCGACGACCCAGCCCGTAAAGTCCTTTTAGGCCGTCCACATGGACGGAGGAGGCGTGGTAGGCCCAAACTGAGATGGAGTGATGGCGTTGATAGGTCCACCAGAACTACCGGGATAATGGATTGGCAGACGACGGCGCTAGACCGTGAGCGGTATCGAGGATTGTTGCAGCAGGATAAGACCGCGAAGCGGTTGTAGGGCCTAATAAGTAAGTAAGTAAATAAGTAAGTAAGTACATCTTTGCCTAATCCTAAATCTCCGGAATCCAACAGTATTGAAGAATTATTATACTGTACCATGATAAAAATAGGCTGTATTACTAACATACTTTTCTACCCAGCTTAGTGTAATGCTCCTGAAAAGTTGGCCATAAGTACAATAAAAAATGTTTCGTATTATGGCCAGTTTAGCAAATATTGTAAAAATAGTGTGATAGATGGTGTTTTTGGCCAAAAATTTAGTGCGTCTCGAATGCGTTACAATTTTAAATGAAAAAGAGCAATTAAATATAATAATTTAAAACTTGCGCATCACTTAAATATGATCTTGCTAAGTATTCAAAAACTGCTAATAACAATACCAGCAGCATCTATTATGTTACATGTTTCCAATAATTCCATTCTTCTCGTTTTACATCCTTAAATCACCCAACACCACATTAAATCGTCTTACAAGAGAGCTTCTTTTGCACAAGCTGTCTGAGAAGGGCAAAAAAAAAATCGATTAACTGCATTACGGTAGTGAACAGAATGACGTTCAATGTGGCATATTATGTAAAGTTCTGTCTC
>KZ062790.1:72244-106592 GCA_002091835.1 Anopheles maculatus
CCTTCTTCCTGGATGCCTGGTTCGGCAGCGAGGTTTGGACGCACTTTTGGCATAATTTATTAAACATGCACGATACTGGTGGCGCACAATGGATAATGGATGCGGCTGTGGTACCGTCCTCCGTTGGTAGATTACATCCGAAGGATTATGTGTGGGCACTATCGTCGTGATGAGCCGGTCAGTTCGGGCTGGTCACATGCCCGGAGAAAAAAAAGCAACCTAGTGTGGATAATTGAAAACGGTTCCATCGATCCGGAACGAACGAATTTGTTTTCGTGCTGCCTAAAGCCAACCACACGGAGACTTCATCCTGCCCAATTCAACGCTGGGAGATTTATCCATTTTCCCATGATTTTTGTTTCCCTCGAAGTCGGAAGCCGACAAGCACGCGCAACGATAATGAAGTGGGCGTAATTTAATCGCGTTGTTTGCATAGTAATTGAAATTTAAGGTAATTTTTTTTTATTTCGGGCAAAATCTCTATTATACGCGTTGCTGGATGTGGAAAATGGGGAGCCGTAAATGAAGTTAAATGGTTTAAGGACAACGCCAAGACGCTACCAACAAATCTGGAATTGGGTTAAAAATTTACATAAATTTCAAACAAATCGTACGTACGGCCAACAAGTGGTGGTTAAGCGAGAAAATTGGGCGTGAGTAAGTGGACAGATTTGTTAAGTAAGCTTATTATTATGGAAACATAATTAATAAAATAGAGTTTTGGATATAAAAGTGGTGCATAAACGGTAATGGAAAATAAAAAAGATTTGTAGAAAGACATAACTTTTATAACATGTATTTAGGTAATAATTTGCTGTGTTTTATTGGTTTCCTCCAATATTTTTATGATAATGTATCGTTTATACATCACTTTCAGTCACTACGCAAGCATTTTTAAATGACTCTTTAAAAAAATAGCTCAAGTAGCAATGAGTTTAATTGTCTAAATAGAAAAATCTCTGCGTGCCTCTCTCATCCATTCTCGCAATACTCGGCATAACACTCCTATCACTGCACAAACCGGCTCATCCATAACGGTATGAAATATTTCTACAGCCGTTCACGTTCATTAGCGACTGTCTCAATTTCCGACAGCATTCCAATTATGACAGCTACACAGCTAATAAAGCGACCGTACGCTTCGGCAACCGAACGACAGCGCACCAAACCGGGATGAAGCTAAAGGTCACAAATTTAATAACAATTAATTCCACATTGTTTGCTGCCATCAAACCATTGCACCTACTTGTTCTGCCATGGTACCATCCCCTTACCGCTAGAATGTTCCTACCGTACGAACATTGTGCAGTTAATTACGGCAAAACACAAGCATAAAGTGAAAATTAAATTGCGACACTAATAACTTCATTTCCATCCCGGCCAGTGAGCGCACAGGCGTTTTTCAACCCTTCATACCCGTGGGATGAGATGCTGGCTTGCAGCGAGACGCGTGTACGACCGGAGGATGATTTTGCTAGACACCGAAAAAGGACATCGTGTACATGGCAGCAAACTGGTACGGTTCATATGTGGTGCGGAACGGAATGTCCATCAGGGATACTTTTGGAAGGGCCTCCCCTTTTTTTTGGTGTGCAAGATTGGAACGTGCCAGGCAGATGTGTCAGGAATGTTTTTTAACGAAGTACATCGCTACATGTCTAGCCCAAGCTAGAGTAACAATTGCATAGTCCAGGAAGTTCCAAAAGCTAGTTTCTTCTGTAATTGTTTTCTTTTACCACGTGTCTAACATTGATGATGAAAGAGAATCGTTTGTAGTACGGGTAAATGTAGTAATTGTATCATTTCACCACAACACTACCTTTGCTTTGCATTTTCCTTTTTGTTGGATAGATTTTCTTCGAACAGATGTGAAACACATTGTCCCATTTATTCACTTGAAACACATCCTTCAAATGTTGCTGATTGCTGAAGTGTGCTCATTTTAACAATGTGGTCAACGATGAAAATCTAAACGACCCGTGCAGGGATGGTTGAACGTGTGAAGATAGTAAGGAAAGAAAGACAATACACAATCCTTCATAACCTTATCACCTTTGTTATGGGTGTGAAAATGTTTTTTTAGGAAGAGAAAATAATTTCAACCTAAAACCAGCTACCGAGCACACACATTAGTTACGGTGGAATGTGTTTCTGTCTGTAGTTACCTGTGTCGGTCTACCATATCAATGATATAAAAAATAAGGGTTTTTTTTTAAGAAAACGTCTCATTTTTTAGCAGTTTACGAGCTGTAGATATTAAATTTGGAAAGTTGTAAAATGTTAAGCATGTCTACATTTTACATTCTACATTTTATACTCCTTCAGTTATCCAGCTTTCGTAAGCTTACACAACAAATAACACGCAAATAAAAATCGTTAAACGAAACTAGGTAAATAGGTTCGAATACTATTTAAACTTAAACAAAAATTGACATTTTTATCAAGAGAGCTGTAGACTTGTACTATTTTCAACAAAGGACTAATTTGCGCCGAAATTAGTCGTTCTGAAGTCTGTGCTTGAAAGTGCCCTAGGTCTTTGTATCCTACTAGGTGCCTGTATGTTGATCTCCTCTAGAATCGATGGGGCATCAATATTACTACTGAAATAATAGACAGCTAGTAAGATATGACGGACACAAAGATACACGGGATCATGGATTCTATCCTGTTAATTATAAATTGTAGCGAAAGAGTCCATATGATACTTGAAAATTCTACGATCGGTCTATTCTACGGTCGAACAATTGCACAGAACAGGAATTTCACACGGAATGGATCTTTAAAATCTTTGGAAACACTTTATGCGTCTAGAAACACTTTTCAATCAGAATATGAGTTCAGTTTCTTCACTATGTGTATCTTGTTTGCTTTAGAGTTATTTGAGTGGTTTGCAGTTTATTATCCTGCTGAAATGCTGAAATTGTTACCAATTCTGTCAAATCAAATCTCACGAACACTGTAACTTGTTCCACAGAGAAGGGGTAAGTTACCTCGCAGAGTTTCTTGAAATACAAGGTATTGGCTGGTAAAACAGCAACGTTATTGACATTCTACTGAGCTGAGTCCATTTAAATACGCTACATCATAATTTAAGACAATTTTTTTTACAAAATGTGATAATAATGTCTGTTTCTACACGTGGTTTTATGTACACATCATTGTAAGCTACTAACCTTTACCGTGGCCACAACAATAAACCATATTCCCGTTTTGCCGTTTGTTATCTATGGTCTACGATGACATATTTTCAATCAGATTAAGAAATTCTCTTTTGACCCTGTCTCGGCAAGCGCATGAAGGCACCTGCAAAGTAAAATTCTTTCTTTGTTTGCTTTGGACCAGTCCCGCACAAGCCCATCTGGAGCGGTACCGTGTGAGTACATGCCCAACAGCATGTCCCCTTTCCTGGTGGCTAGATAATCTGCCAACAATAACATCTCAATTAGTTACGACATTCTTGACACGCGTAACGTGTCAAGCAAGGAATGTGTGACAGTGGTCGAACATTTTGGCCATTGGTGTTGGCAAATCCTTACCAGACCCCGGGCGCCGTATCGAATCGATGTACGAGTGTATTAACTTTTCACAATTGATTTTGCACAATGAAGCGGAGGAAATGGGAAGATCAGGTGACGATGGGTGACAGATTTTTATCCTCTTTGACTTGCTTCCTAGAAAATTCTTGTTCCCCTAGTCGTTCACCAGACTACTGGAGTAGCAGTGGTGCAAACATCTGAAGATCGCTGGCAGAGGTACGATTTTCGTACCACCCATGTGTGGGATGCAGACCGAGATGAAAGGACAATGACATTCGCATACCACATCTTAAGAATTTCGTACCATCAAAGTATCTTCGGTCTTACATCACACATAGACCTGTCCGGTAATCTCCCTCGTTGCGTTCCCATGGCGCAAAGTATGTAGACACAATTTATTCCCTTTTGAGGTATAGCAAACCCTCGCTACGGCACATCGTTGGGATTGGACTTTTTGTGACATTTGTGGTAAATTCCTGTAAGTCGCCTCACCACAGGGAATTGTAAGCGTTCTCATCGGAGAGAAGGGACGAACATTGGCGTACGGTAGAAATATGTGTTTTTGCTTGAGCTACTTGAGTGCACATTTGATCGAAATTCGTCCATTTCAACCCTCGAATACTGACTGCTATTAACGCTATCGGATATGATTTGATAAGACTCCCGCAAAAAGCAAGAATGAAACATTCCACAGGTTCGACCAAGCGCACCAGATTTGTGAATGCGAAGGAAAATTTATGCCAATCTGCGTGGTAATTAGGTGCTGACTCGGATCGTTCATTAAGCGTCACCGCCGTTTTACTTCGCCGCTTCGTACCAAATGCCCGTTGGTCGGTTGAAGGAAGAAGTTTTTGCTAGCGATATTCTTTGCCTTCTGCCTTCACCGCGCACACCACCATCGGGGGCGAACTGTCCAAGAGGTGTGTCATAATTAATTACACCGAAATTGAAACTTTCCACCGATACGGATCGCCGATATGCTTGGACCTTAGATATTACGATCAAACGCAGACGGGAAAGAATGCGAAAGGCGATAATGGTAAGAAGGAAGAACAGGCAAATAATGGTGAAAATAATAAGGAAAGCTCTTGTGGCACATTGAAGAGCTACGCTTAAAACATCCGATGTCCACTAGCTGTTGGTTGGGGAGGAAACTGGTCCGTGCTGCGCGTGTTGGAGATGGTGGTGTTCGTGAGGTACAGCAGCGGTAAGGGATTTATGGAATTTTTAATAACATTCTAATGGAAGCTGTCGTATTGGTCTGATGAGAAAAATGATGCATTTCACTCGGCAACGACCAACTTTGAAGAGATCATTAGCAAGGCACTTTAGTGAACTTAATAAGCCGTGAGGAGGTCTATTATATCTGGCTATTATGTTGTTACCAAAAGTGCGTAAAATGTGTCTGCCTCAATACAAAAAAAAATTTGGGTTTTAAACCGTTGTAGTCCACAAACGTTGAAAGCTGTGTAAAATGTCAGTTAAATGATATAAATAATAGTAAAATTTCCCTTAAGGAAAGCAACATTGCATCGAGCTAGATTAAAAACGAACCGACCGTCATAACGAAATTGCTTCTAGAACTGAAACAACTATGGCTTCTTGTGATTCCGTAGGGGGCAAAGGAATAAAGAGAAAAAATGTTCATCCTGTCACCGCAAAGCCTTAATCCCAGCCGAGCGTTCGATTATCCTTTTGGCATTGTGAAGCTTCAGCTACAGCGTCACTCACGCCGGTGTGAGAAGATGGGAACCGAAGTCTGGTGACTCCAATCAACTATTGTTCTCGCCTTCAGGAACTTTCAACCTGCTTTCCACATGATGTAATAGTCTCCATTTCCCCCATAAATTTGCTTTCTTTTATGAGAAAATCTTGAAAGAAAAACGGAAGATGGCATGAACAGGAAAATCGACGACGTTTTACTACAGAAAACATTAGAACCGAGGAATTCTGTCTCGATTCTTTACAAGGCTTGCAGAAATTTTATCTTCTGTAATGAACAGGTTGTACACCGACAATGTTGCGCGAATTGTTTTCCTTCAACTCGCACCAGTAACGAACACGGTTGCACTTGACAGCGAACGCGAGAATTGGCTTTAGCCGGGCAGCTTCGCACAGTACACCGACCAATGCCGTAACGAGCTCATTAGCATAATCATTATCAGCGTTGCGATCAATTGACTTTTCCACGAGGCGTCACACACCGTTGCGTATCGGTGTTGGACCCCGACCGGGCCAACCATCCGGTGCAACAGATTGCAGTAGATCTGGTGTGCGAGCAGCATACGGATTTTCCTTGCACGAGTTCACCTTGCCATCCTCTCGGAAATGGCGTAAAGCGTGTGAAGCAAGTAAAGAGAAAACCTTTTACAGAAAAAGACGAATTTGATTTTAAAACGTAAACATACACACAAAACTCTCGAGGGTTAGCCTTGTGGAAATATCCTTGCGCACCCTTGCGCTACACTAAGCTGTTGCATGGCGTGGTTTGTTTTTCACCCTCGGCCGTTTTTTTAGGACATTGAAAAATTCGTTTACCATCCCGAGGGGACTACCGACTCCAGGGGGATGTTTTAGAAGGCTAATTGAGCGCACCGATGGAAACTGGAATGGCTCGTGCGGAAACATTGCTTTTAAACAGAGGGGCTAAGGCTTGGCGGATCATCGAGTGTTGAAGTGGTTCCGGGATTTGTTTACAGCTACCGTAAAGGGTGTTTTACGGTGCTTTGGAAGATGTTGTACAAATTGTATCATAATGAGGGTCACGGGTGTCAATACTTGTTGTTTGAGACCGGATGGACCGATGATGAGGCGTGTGAAATTTGCAGCGAAGTAGAACAATCCCTGATGAACATGTCAAAATATTATTTCGAATGATTTTGGTTAACAGCTACAGATGAGAGTAACTAGTCTCTTCAAAGAATTATTTCACTCTTACTCCTTCACTATCGCGATTCATTTCTTTAGCAACTCTTTGCTTATCGACGTCAAGATTGAAATCGCATATAGTTTCTTTGTGGTGGCCAGCAATGAGCTCAAAAGAGTTTAAAATCCTTTTGTGAAGTGTTGATTCGATTAATCTGTTAGTAAGACGTAAATCATTCACTCACTTTTGCTTTGTACGCAGAACACTACAAAGACCAGCTACGCGTCGTATCCATTGGAAGAAAATATAGGGAGGTATCCCGAGAATTTCTGACGTGCTCCCAAATGTGTTTGATTTTGTCCTGAGAGTTTTTGACGTGTTCCCATAGGTATTTGCTTTATTTATTTGCTTTATCACGCGGGATTCGGAATCAGGAATTCGGGACCACGACCACATAAAATGATTCATATCGTGGAATCGTTCACCACAGCCAAACACTTTCGTCTGAACCAGAGTTATACGCTGTAGATGAGTTTTCAATGCGAATTGATTCGATGATTTCGATACGAGACATCATTCGTATGCACACGATCGAGAGATCGTATGGAGAGATCGAGAAAAGGAATCGTTTGAATTCATTCACCTCCGACATGTTTTGCCAACCTGCCAGGAAATTTTGCTGCGGAGAACGAAGTAGCTCTTGGACCGAGATTGGTCGTAAAATGCGCCTTCTTTGACTCTTGTTTGTCTGTAATTTCACAACGGGAAAGAACTCTAATTAGCGAGATCCTGAACGCCGTGTCGAACACTGAGCATGTACATAGAAATTGTAAGCATAAAAACCCAGAGTCAAAATACTTGTTAAAATAAATAGTACACGAGCGCACTAATTTGCTTATGAACCTGTCAATTAGGTTCAAAACTATAGCTTTCTCCCACATTGCTCTACCCGAACAAATCCCCTACGCCAGTGCCGTATGGAAAATTGGTTCACAAACAGTAGTTAACCGTCGTTGCGCTGATGAATTTAATTAGCCAATACTAGTGGTTAACCTTGACGCCTACAGTCACGCAACGCCTAATGTATAAGTATCTCCACCGTGTTTCCACCGTGGTACCGGACCTATTTTCACTGCGAATGGGAAATGTCATTGCACAAAACAAAAATGAACACATCATTTAATTTCATTGCGAAACACTTGCAACGATTCGGGAAGCCGGATGTAATTTCTATGATTGCATTCGCGCACGAATTGATGTGAGAGTGTGTTCGGATTCGTGGAACAGAGTACGCGTACATGGGTGTAAGTAAGGTTTTTTGGTCCGTGCCGTGCTGAGAAAGCATAACCTTTTGCTAACGGAAATCGGATTTGAAGAAATGAAATTAAATAGCAGAACGCCGGTACGCAGGGCAACGTGCAGCAAAGAACAGCAGCAGTGGCAAAAGTATATGGTTGTTTTCGAGTGCACGTGTGAAAAGTAATGAATTTAATGAAACCTTCCACCGCTCTTGACATCCGGCTAGGACGTACGTGTGTGTGGTTTCGTTGAAAATTATTATTTGAAAAATTACATTAAAATCGAGACGTTCTTTGTGTCTGGATGGTGTTGGGTGCAGTTCTGCACGAAGAAATCAATTTCGCATCACGGCTTAGTGAAAGAGCATACAAGCAGCTGTAAAGCAAGGACGGAGAAAAAAGGAAGCTACATACAGGATTTTGGGCGACATGAAGAACAAATCGGAATCGAATTACGGGAAGATCTCTTTGATAGCTTCAGTGCATCAAACGAAACGATCCGGCATGTACCACAGCATCGATTCCCGGTTGAGGAGCACTAGAGGGGTCTCGTTGGTGTTGGTGCGGTAATGGTGCCGAAGATTAAATTTATCCTTAAATCCCACATCCCGTAGACATGCCGGCAGGTGTAGGATGTGTATTGGTACTGCGCTGCCGGCACTGCCGATAATTCCTTGCTCACAGGCGCATGCGATGCGTGGTGAACACGTTCGCATGCCAGCACGCTTTTAGAACGCAATTGGATGAGATGGTACGGAGCGGCATCGGAAATCGGCTGGAAATCAGTAAATTCAATATTTTTTGGTGAGATTGATACCGTGTTTTGCTCGCGTCAAGGGTGTATTGAAGTTTAGCACCCGAAACTAATCCGATCACAACAGACAGACAGTTCCGGTGACATTTTTTTCTGCTTGCTTGCTCAGTACCACCGACTGGATGCGTACATTTCGGGTGACAGAATTTAGGTAACGCGAACCCATGCAGTGTATCGTGGTTGCATCTTTCAATCCCTGCAGCATTCCGTTTCTTTATCGCATTATCAATAAGATTTGTTTCTTTACATTTTTTGATATTTTGCAAAGTACCTAACGCCAACCAAGACACGAGAGCAGCACTTTAACCTTGAATTCCATGACGTTTTCTATCGGCATGACGCGATTCCCGAAATGCAAAAGGCAAGCAATGGGCGTATTTCTTCCCAACGTTGGTCAGCAATCGCCACAGTCGGTTGGCGCATGCTTTTGACTACCACAAAGTTAATGTGATTGCCATTGTTTCCGCGCACTACCGTCCTTACAGTCCTAGGGCACCCGTGACCGCGATGATCCGCCATCTGTACCCGTATGTGAAAATGTTCTGTTTTACATTCGTTTGATCACTCGCAGCAGCACCACCACACTTGGCCACGTACACGTAGATCGCGTTCGATACCAGCTACCTGTTACATCTCCGCCCGGAATCGTGTGGGACGAGTTCAAAGCGAAACGTCAAAGTCGTTTGCAAAGTAAACAAACACCGCCCACCCTTCGCAAAAGCTGCGTACCCTTCGGTTGGGCTCCCGTACACCTAGCCGTTACGGTCGGGCTTAAGGTGCAATGCGGGGCAGGTAGCGGTGGTTGGACCCCGGCCAGCATGAGGAACGCAGGCAGACGGGTTGTGGTATAAACTGTAATCACACAGGCACACAACGCACTGCGGTGGTAAACGATCGGCCCAGGTAGCCCGGGCTCGATCGGGTTCGCTAGGTATGAAGAGGACGAACGATCGAACCTGTCGCTATCACCTGCTGTGGTAAAAGCGAGAGATGCCTAATTTTTGCTATAAAACTGTCCGCACACTATCATTGCCCCTTATTAACGTTGCCAGCGTGTCCTCAGTCTGCCATCAAATTTGGCACCAACAAGATCACGGTAGAGAAAGGGCCAACGCGCATTAGGAAGAGAGTCACCCTGCTTGCTTGCTAAGTGTTTGCAAATGTTGACCGAGCAGCTTACTAGCTAGATTAGTAGCGCAAGTACAACAAATAGAGGAAAGAACAAAACGCGTGTGGAATACACTAAAGTGATACATCTTGACAGCTTGACGTTAGTTCTGTGTGTGTGTATGTGTGTGCGTGCGCGTACGATTGTGTTATGATAAGGCATCGTTGGTGATCCGGGTGATCCGCACAAGGCATTTGTTTTGTATTCCCGACACCGTACCGATACCATGTTCCTGAGAGCACTGCTGGCCGTGATGTTGCTGCTGCTGACGCTGATCCTGCTACAGTGCGATGGCCGGGCACTAAAGCGAGACAAATCCGTGCCGAACGACGACGATGGTTACAGTTTCCTGTCGCAGAAAACAGCGGCGGAGAATGCTTGCGAGCAGCTACCACCACCGGTGCTGACCGAAATACTAGGACCGGCGTTTAATCCACGCTACATGAGCATCGAGGAGCCACCGGTAGCGGAGAATGGCGGCGACCAGTCGAACCCGGCCGGAAAGCGGGATGCGGAACCGTTTCCACCGTTCTACGTCGACGACAAGTACTCGCTCGAGCTGAGCCACAAACCAGCCTGGGAGGTGAAACACGTTTCGGAATCGATGCCGCACGGTGAACTGGTCGCTCGGGTTCGGACGCGCCGTGACCTGTTCAACGACATCCTGGACAAGCTCGAACCGACGACACCATCGGCAACGACGGCAGACACCACTACACAGTCACGCTCGGCACGTTCGTTCGGTGGTAAGGGCCGCTCGCGAACATCCGGCACCGGAGGTACCCCACGGCCATGGGAGTGTGAAGCGAAGATACGGTGGATCGATCTGGGTCCGGAGTATTTTCCACGCTTCCTTCGGACGGTCGAGTGTACGAGACAAAACTGTTGGTACGGGCACTACTCCTGCCAGCCACGCTCGTTCACGGTGAAGATTCTGCGGAGGCGAACGGGCGAGTGCGTGCAGAGCGACCGGTTACGGCGCATCGGTGTTGACGGATTGCCGGGCGAGCTGCGCGAACTGTGGGTATGGGAGGAACGAGCGGTCAACTTCTGCTGTGACTGTGCGCCAGCCTTCTGAGTGTGGGTTCTTCCTGATCCACGCACCATCCGTATTCGGGAAGCCGTTTTCGGGTGGCGTTGTATATTTAAGCGTTTTATTTAAATCTATCGTACTCTCGTTGACGCACTGGTAAAATCTTAATGTTGACATTTGGATAAGTGGCACAAAGCAAACAAGCTGTAGTAGTATGTAAGTGATGCAGCCTCACCTTGTATATATAGTCATACATAAGGCATTAGGTATAAAAGGGCCTTGGGAAAAGGGTGCACGGTACGCATTAGCAACGGGGTGGAAACAAACCGGCCCGTCACGTACCGATCGGTAGCGAGCGGAACCGGTACCAAGACGATCATTTGTCCGTTAGTGTCTTGTGCGGACTCCTGCCAAACCAAAACTCAGTGTTGTTGTGTGCACGTGCGTGCGTGTGTTTGTGTGGGCGTGAAGTAACAAATAAAATTAAAGCTTACCGCTGCCCAGCAGCAGCCAGAAGATGCACATTCGATGGCTTATAGGTGTTTTAAACAAATTGAGAAAAGGACCATACGGTGAGCACGGGACGAGATGTAAGTATGGCAATGAGGGCACATATTTCACTACCCGTGCTAAGGTGTAATGTGTCGAATTAATGTACCCAAACGTACTTTTTAGGCCGGAAAGATCAGCTGTCTCTCGAAATGTGGGAGGGTAAGGTTCAGCTTAAACCAACATACATGCACGGTACCGAAAAGGCAAACTGGTGGATGGGAGCTAAATCTGTTGTTCCCTGGTAAATCGGTATATCCCTCAGCATGGTATAGTCAGTACCGCAGCGACTTTTATCGTTAAGCTATGGAAAGGGGAAAACGTGGTGAAGTGTTTACCCGGTTTGGAGGACTAATTTCTGTGTCCTTGATATGGTTTGCATAAATATTGAAAATTAGCTACTCCGAAATCGTTGTATCTGTCGATCGACATATTGTCAAGGATGGTAATTTTAGCCAACGGCATAAAAGAATGCTAAAAGCCAATACATATTCATAAACCGTAACGCGTTATTAAAAGGGTTTTGATCCCTCGTTTTTGTTCTTTGTACATTTTTTACACGTTTTTAGTTGATTTTTAAAATAAATATTAACTGCAGGGCGTACAAATAGGTGGAAATATCTCGAGAACCAGGTGACCGATCGCCGTGCTTGTTGATGTTTAAGAAACATAAGTTTAGAGGAGAAAGAGTGAAAGAGAAATAGCAGACGTTAGAAAAACATAGAAAACAAGATCTAAATTGTTTGAAATATTTAAAACTACTATAAAAAATCTATCAAATTCAAAGTGTATTTTATCGTAGCACTTACGTTGACAAACCATTTTAAATCCATCTAAATAAATACGATTCGGTGGCCGAGGCAGTAGCGGCGTCGGTATTCGCTGGACAGGACCGGGTATCGAGTCCCGTTCGGACCGTCTTCCCTTACGCAGGACTGACTATAATAGCTACGAATATTGAACAAGTCATAGAGAGCCAATAAAGACAGATTATGAGCTCTCGAGGTTATAGTACCAAAGAAGAAGAAGAAGAATAAATACGAAATAATGTATGGAGATTATCTATCTTTCATATTTCGCATTAGTACAAGTTTTTTTTATAAATGATGTTAATTAACGTTTCCATCATCGTTCTTTAGAATTTTCTTACTGTTTTGTCATATGTTTCGTCGATGTTTACATATGCTTTAAAAAAACTTCTAAATGACAAATTAGAATAAACATTGGATAATTCAAAACATCACACAGCTTATGCATGTGTCAAAATAAATACTTCTACGTCAATGCTAACGGCAGTCACAGAAGCAGTAGCGCGCGGCGAAAACTCCCATTAGCATATCGCTCCGGTCACAGCAGGACACCGTTTCGCGTAAGAGCTTCGCGCAAAGGATTTTCCCGCGGGGCAATTCATCGTATCACGCAAACGTCGAGCCTTGCCCACGTATATCCTCCGGACCGGGACCCCGGCATGTCAACATTCCGTACACCCCAGTAACGCATGCGAAACCGTTTAGTTTGAGCAAATATCTTAGCGTATCAATTACACGCTAAATCTGATGAGTAAACCGTAGCTGTGTGGGTACCATTTCGCCGAACCTGCTGATAATTACCATTATCGTGTCCGATTACACAACAGTTGCACACTCTACCTGGGATCTGCAAACGAGAGCCAAAAGAGCAAACAAACACAAAACAAGCGTGCGTATACGATGTGTTTTTGGTGCGGTTTTTGGTGTGGATAGTTTTGCTGTGGAAACATCTCTGGCCAAAAACGCCCGGCAGCAGTATCAGTTACGTACGCATGTTTATTATAGGTATGCGTGACGTTCGGAGCCAGATTTTACCAGATTGAACGTTGTTTAAATCATTTTGTGTTTTTAGATTACATGATTACGGTCGGTAAAATGCTAGATTAGAAACGTATGCGACCGACCTCTCAAACGTTACTACATAGTGTTTGATATTAGCTGTATTAGCGCTGACCCAATAGAGATAAGAATTCACGTTCTTCTGTATGTATATTTCGTGAAACTTCGAATAGTATGAAAGTGAAGTAGAAAAGTAGATAATATTCAAAAAACGAGTTTTAATACTTATGCATTAAGCATAATAAATCCGCAACACGTTACAGGAGGACATCAACAATATAAATTCTCGGTTGACCAAGTCAATCACGCCACGCTTTGTGGAGCTGAATTATGATACTTTGTTGCCCTAGATCAGGAGCGTTAAGCACATCTGTCGAGAATAAACCGATACGCTTGATTTATAATCAATCCAAAGCGAAAACCAAAACAAAACATTACACAGAAAAAGTAAACATAAACAAAAGGAAGTGGAATATCATACAATAGAAAAACCAAACAAAACCAAACCAAAATTTGGGTGATTAGCTTAGTAGTCCCTACAGGTAACAGTAGATGTTGCTTTCTGTTGCCTGCTATCGGGGATCACAAAGTTGGAGCCTCACAAAGAAAGGACGATAAGCTCCAAGGTGGAATTTGATTACGAGGGATGCTCAATGACGCGTAAAGCCATGTAATCGATTGGGAAAACATTGAGATGGTGTAATGAAAGCCTTTCGGTTTGTGCTGTTGCCGTGTGCGATAAGATAAGTAACTATAACCTACAGCAACCAAATGTGTGTTGTAAAGTCACCAAACCGTGGACCATGGTGAACAATCTCCCTCAGTAGCCGAACGGATATTGTAGAAAAATGTGATGGGGTTCATCAAAGTAACATTGTAGTAGGACCACCTGCAAGCTTTATATCTTATATGTTAGGAAGCTGATTTAGCCCGGTTATTGGGCTACGCAACTAAACTCTGGAATGTACACAAACTCTAGGGCGCATGTAAACTTCAAAGATGCAAAGGGATTCCTTTCAGATAAGCTGTAAGATGTTTACCAAACTGTGTATAGTTGTTAAAGTTGAAGTTGAAGATGAAGGGAAAATCAAGCATCAATCTCGATGCAGATCATAACAACACATTAAAATCAAACATTTATAATTTTTTCCCATATTGGAGAAGCTATCATTTTTTTAAGTTCTGTTACTCTAGAGTTGGTTCATGTATTGTTATGAAAAAACCCATTAAGATATAGGAATATAAGGGCCTTGTCACCCTTTATTTATTAACTAGTATTTCAATGCAAGACATTATATTATTTATTTGAATTTAAAATTTATATTCATTTTATATGATATTCCTAAGAAATGTCCGGTTTTCCGTTTAGCTTGCAAAAATCGGACTATCCGCTCTGTCCATTTCGGCCATTTGGCAAGCGATTTTTAATCAGTGAATATTAGAAGAATGTGTAAAAAGATGAGGAAAACAGGATCAAAATCGCCCAGTCCTAGGCCAATAAAATTGTCCAAAGAGTCAAGAATATGGACAATTTGAAAGTGTCCGGACGTCTGTTTGAGTCACTGTATGTTGGTAGATCGTTGCTTCATGTCGCAATAATGCACCCGTGCCGCAGGATGTACGGGTCGTCGGATGCTCAAATTGGTGGTGTGGTCGACATGCATCAAGTCTTTGTGACGCCCCGTGCAACTGATCGTATACGTGCCACTTGGGACATTTTTCTTGGGTTTCACCACGTAACTTATGATCTGCCGGTGGATCAGCTTTGATTGCATGCAACTTTTTAAAAACGGACAGCTGCCGGATAACGAAAGGATAGTGTAATAAGAAGTGGCACCATTTGCAGGAATTAGTGCTGATCTGCAGATACATTCACCGAAAATGATGCAAAGGCTTAAATCTGCTACTGGTCTTTGGGTAGAATAGATGCTGTATAATAGTTAAACTATACACGTAAATACTGTGCTTAAGCTGTAGAACAGATGTTTTTGTACAGAACACTTATCAATACGATGGTTAGTCGATGTACGATTTAAGAGACAAGTCCTCTTTGGGGGAAACTGTGGCGTAGGTTATTTAGTCGCATTTTGATAACGGTAATGATCTCATACCCTGTACAGTTATCACATACGATTGCAATTGTATTGCTTCTACCATGCTTTGTAAATTTACTGTTATGAGCTTGGGGGCTCGATCTTATTGAGATATGGCCTTCGTTTTCTTAAGCAGCATTTTTATAGATTGCACGTGCCGCCTGCTACAAATGAGATAAACTCCTATTAAACATTAGAACATCAGGTCTAACAAAAGTTTGTAGAATTGAGCTACGCATAATTTCACCACTATCGAAATTGTTAGTGTTCCAAATTTCTCAGAATTATCGGACGAAAACTCCCCGTCACTAAAACACAGTTCATATGTACTTTATTGGGGCTCGATCTTATTGAGATATGGCCTTCGTTTTCTTAAGCAGCATTTTTATAGATTGCTCCTATTAAACTCCTATTAAACATTAGAACATCAGGTCTAACAAAAGTTTGTAGAATTGAGCTACGCATAATTTCACCACTATCGAAATTGTTAGTGTTCCAAATTTCTCAGAATTATCGGACGAAAACTCCCCGTCACTAAAACACAGTTCATATGTACTTTATTCACTGCTTTCATTCAGCTCTATATTCGCCTAGTCATGCTGTATGTTTCGGAAGGAAAAAGGTTTAATCATTGTTGCTCTATCGACGGAAGCGGAGAACGCTCCGCACGGAAAACATCTAATCACTTTGATCTAAAGCCTTAATCCTGACCTGATGGTTAACTGACGTTCGTAGACCTCATACCTGTTGAGCTGCGCGATAAAATGTATCGCCATTACGTGATAAGATACAAAAGAATCAGTTGGCGATTGGCTATTTTGCTGTTAAATATCCTGCGCATAACAACAAACGTAGCAGTACAGTGCGCATTAAACGTTACCTGAGATCTCGACAGTTTGCCAGCAGTTCGACGATGAAGACCATTCTGCTTGTAGTTGCTTGCCTTCCGGCGCTAGCTTTCGGACTTGCGGTGCGACCTTGTAAGTTTGTTGTGGCAGATTAGTGACGAGGGTATCTACTAACACGGTATTATCACACCATTATGGCGAATGTCCTGCAGGTGCCAACAATGCGCCCATTCCTCAGGATGTTCGCGTAATCGGCTGCTCGGTGGAACCGTGCATCATTCCGATTGGAGGCATGGTCGACATGGACTGTGACTTCATTTCGCCCCGTGCCACACAAACCGTACAGGCAACGCTCGACATCTTTTTGGGAGATTTCCGCGTACCGTATGATCTGCCCGCCGCTCAACAGAATGCATGCAATTTCTTCGAGGAAGGCAACTGTCCGGTGACCCAGGGTGAGTTCATCAACTACCACCTGAACACACCAGCGGCGGCACCGTTCGCCGGCATCACTGTCGATCTGCAGCTCCAGCTTACCGACGATAATGGGGAACCCCTGTTCTGCTTCCGTTCGTCTGCTCAGATTGTTGCTGCGTAAAGCTTTTCTCTATGTAGTGCACGGTATCATGTGGATGGTTAGTAAAATAAAAACATAATAAAATGGAACCGGTGAGCGGGTTTGAGGAAAATGTCTTAATCGGTATTTTGTACCCATTGTACATGCCGCCGCCAAGGTATGCAACAGACTTATCTTATCTTAATCTAAGCTCGGAGCTATGCAGCTGTGCGCGCGGTTTATCACCTTCACCTTCACCTAGAGCGCGCTCAGTAGACTCCGAACGGTAGCGGTTGCAGCACGGACTTTAAGGATTTCAAAATGTTGAGGCAAATCGTAGCAGTGTTACTGTTGTTCTCGGCAGTTGCCCAAGGCTTGCAGACTATTCAATGTAAGTAGTAACGCTACATTTGTGTGTTGGAGATACAGGAATCGAATGTAAAGTTTGTGTTTCTTCTGGGAAGGTTCCAACAATCGGCCCGGACCCCAGGAAGTTATTATTCCGGGATGCAGCAGCCTGCCCTGCTCGGTTCCGAACCAGTCGGACTTCAACTTTAGCGTAAGCTTCGCACCAACCTTCCCCACCAACACGCTGACCGTGGACGTGCGTGCTTCGCTGTTGGGTCTTTTCCTTCCGTACGAGGTTCCCGAACATCTGCGCAATGGATGCAACAACATCAACCAGTCCTGCCCAATCGCTGCTGGTCAGACTGTAACGCTTACGGGTAACGCACCGGTCGAAGCTCCGCTGACGGGCGTTACGGTTACGATGGAGTTCGAAATCACAGGTGATGGTGGACAGGTTGCCGTTTGTTTTGCTGCCACAGTGACACTGCTTTAAAACAATGTAGACAAGTACAACCATTGAACAAATAAAGCTTTTTGGAAAAATGGGAACGAAAGATTTATTGTTGAATTTTTTAAGCAAACATAATTGATTGTCCCTCATTTGCTATTTATATTATTTGCGTAGTTTATAGTAAAAGGTCGCTCTTAATCTATAGCTCATTCTATTGACTTCTTTACTAACTCTACAACCTCAGGAGATCTTGTGGTCTCCCAATACTGGCTTCCTTTGCTTAGTTTACCGTAGCTAGATAGTCATGTGTACGGGCGGTCGGTACAGGCGGGATTCCTTCGGCCACAGAACCGCTCCCCGCTCGAATTTATTGAATTATTGATCTCAAAAATGTTCGGTTGCTTATCGCAGAATGGACAGATGTTTCAATTGTAATAAAACAAGTATAAAACAAAGCAAAAAATCTGCTATTAAAATAACTTGTTTGACGTCAATCCTTTTGGCCTTGGGTTTCGTAAAAGCAAAAATAAAAATAAATCCATGATTGATTTATAAAGGCGTAGAAAAACTAATACACCCAGTGATGCAGAGATGGCAAAGCATTGTCTGATAATTTTCCGAAAAATGGAATTTGGTTTAGTTTCTAATCATTAATAACTCTGTATGAATTAATCGAAGCAATATTTGTACATAAATTTACATCTACTTATAGTAACATAATTCATATACATCTAATGTCAATTACACTCTCTAGGAACAACAGACAAATGCGCCTGTTAGCAGGCTTGGAACCTAAAAGCTATCGATCACATTCGTTTTGTACTAAAATATGTACTAACCATAGCAAAGCCCACTTCGCGAAATGTTTCATCGGCAGGCTCTTGAATGCTTGCAAAACCAACGGGAGAAAACTCACTCAAGAAACGGTCTGTTCCTCAATGAATTACTCGCTCCTAGCAATGTTTTGCTTCTTATCGATTTGTGCAGAGAAATGATAAGACTACGTTTAGGCTACATACCGTAACAGGGTAAGACTCAAACTGCGATATGAACTTTAAACTGACTCACAAGTTGTAAAGGTACTACGAAAAACGTGATTGCCTTCGATGACGCTTATCGAGGCTCGATTGATTACGCTACCTGTTCAGGTGTTCGTATAATTAGAAACGTAAGGCATCACGTCTATTGCAGAATTATGGACGATCTCCACCGTGCGATAACTGGGCCACAACATCTTGCAGGTGTCCCGAACACCTGCACTTCGGTACGGATAAGATTAGTGTCCACATCAAGGTGATTTGCACTACCTTGGTATAAAAACATGCGTACCCGATCCTCGGACAGTCAAGTGCAGAGTGCCAGCGAGTAGACCATTCGCGTCTCAGAGAAGAAGCGTAAGAACAGTGCACAAGACAGATTTACGCACAACCCAACTGTCTCCCGAAGATGTACCGATTCGCCGTTCTACTAGTGGCCCTCGTTGCCAGCAGCAGCCTTGCGGAGGCACTGCAGACTCATCCCTGCTCAAACGGACGTCCCCATCCGGACACCGTGGAGATCACCGGATGTTCGCAGATGCCCTGCGATCTGATTCGCGGTAGCGATGTTGGAATGCGTCTAGAGTGGGAAGCACGTAAGTAGAGCGAGATGATTGTGGCTAATTGTCTGAATGGGAAAATGTATGTAAATTGTTACCTTCCCTTCTTGCAGCTTTCACCGCCCAATCGCTGCAGTATCGCGTGGTGGCTACGGCTCTCGGTATCACCGCTCCCTATGAATTGCCACCGGATCGTGCTGCTGCTTGCAACTGGCTGTCTGGTTCAGCTTGCCCAATTAGCCAGGGTGAAGACATTGTCAGCACTCTCAGTATGCCGGTCCTGCCGATCTACCCGCTGGTTACTCTAGTAGTAGAAGTTAGTGTGCTGGATGAGCAGGCACGTACGCACACGTGCTTTGCTGTGGATGCTCGTGTGGTTGTTGCTTAATGAAATCGTGATATGTAATGTAATGCAGTAAATTAAAATGAAATAGAATAGAGATAAAACAAGATTGGAGTTTAAACACTATTTAGTTATTATGTGTTGGAAGTGATGGAATTCAATTTGATATAGTTTTCTAATTAAAACAAAATGATCATTTTTTGATTCGCTAATACAATGCTGTGATTGTGACTTTATTATTCCAGAAAAGGTAATGTATTTTAAAAGAAAAGAATAACACAAGTGCAACGATTTAAGAGGTAATATTATAATTTAAATAGATAAAAATATAATTGGTTTGTTTGTGTCTATTCCTAATTGAATTAATTTCAATCATGGACCAAACATAATTTGTGAAGCAAATGAAACAAAACTTTTCAAGCCAATTTGAGAGCAATAACACTTAAACAAATGTGTCAAATGTTATACGGACCTATATCTCGTTTCAAAGGTTAATCATATGGCTATGTGGTAAATTTATATTAATTTATCTACTACATTAATTTAGTGGGTAGTTTTGTCTCGAAAAAGAGAATGGTTATAACATTATTGCTGCTATATGACTTCAGTTAGATTTCTTATAAAGAACTTTATTTTTTCTTTTGTGGTGGCATTTTGGTACAATAATTATGAAGGAATACATAATCAAAACGGTCAGGCCGTCTTTTGGAGTGAAACAATGAATAAAAACATTAATAACATTTCTTAGAACTCCTTATGCGTTTGATAAAATGTTTGATATTTTGATACTGTTGTGAATTTAACCATTAATACTATCTGATGAACCCATTGTGCATAAACAGGTAATTTCAGCGCCATCTATACGTGAGAATCCCAGACGCCTAACTTTATGGAACGTTCTGTTGGCGATGATTTCTGTCCAATATTTTAAACTCTATAGAAATTGTTTGAAACCATACTGACAATTTACAACGACTGTAAGTCCACTAATTGATGATCAAAATACATTTGCCCTTCTGGATATATCTTTAATGTCTTTTCAAAGTAATGGACTTAAAATAATGCTTTCCTTCTGACGAAACCCATGTAGGCATGTCAATAAGTCTTGAAACAAACAAATCTCGTTGGTTTTCTATGATATAACGATTACTTAATTGGTAATACTATTTTCTTCTTGCTTTACCATTTGTTATTCTCTCTATTCTTAGTCTGCTTAGATATTAGACATAGGAAAGTCGCCAAATTTCAATCCATTTCTCCATCCACTTCTGCTTCAGATCTCCGATCTCCGGTTCAGCTACACTTGGTCTAGTCAGCGAGCTCGCTGTACTGTTATACGCATCGTGCCGAGCGGGTCGCTGAAGAGTTCCACACACGTCTCCAATTCTTGGCACCCACCGCTTGAAAATTTTGAGCGTATTGGCGTCCTTCGTAAACATAGCCCTAGACTCGATACCTGTAAAGGATTAGCGGAAGTATTAGTGAACAATGTATCGACCATTTTATAAGTTTGTTGGAGTATTTTATGTCGCAGGTGTTTGTGGAGTTCGTAGTAAGCACGAATCTCCAGAACGGTGCGCCATTTGAATTTGCTGCTTACGTTGTTATCCGAAGATTCAATCGTTCCAAGGTTGCGGAACTTCTCTAAGATCTTTACATCGATCTTTCCGAGCTGAACGTGGTGGTGGTATTTTATCGTGTGTGACTTGACGAGGTGGTATTTTGTCTTCATCTCATTGATCCTCAATCAAGTCCTATGAGCGTCGCGTTTCAGTCTGATGTACGATTTGCACATAAATTCGTTTCTTTTAAAGTTCTGGTACGTTGTGTCAAATTAAATAAACTATTTAACCCGTAAGTCCTTAAGTGTTTAAAGATAGGATTCTGAAAGAAAACAACTCGCGAGTCAAATAAATTTACTTTGAGGTATGTTTATAGTACCTTAAATTTACAGTAAGTGGATAAAAAATTTATTTACGTTTTTTCTTCAGCAAATTTTGATGTTGGCACTACCACTTTCTCGAGTGGTCTGACCATTCAAATAAAAACAAAAATATTATAAAATTTAATAAACTCTAGAACTTTGTTAAAGGAATGCAAATTCGGATCTATCCGGTTCTGTTCGGATATGATTATCAAGGGAGTTTAAGCTAAGCGTGTTCAATATGATGTTTTATTTATTCTTACCAATTCATTCTTTTCCATTAGTATCCGGTACATCAGCTGATACGTTTTATCATTATATGCATCACACCAGTATTATAAATCGAAATAATAAAAAATGCTCATACATGATCATGAATTTACATCGCCATAACGCGTGCTTTGTGCAGCAATGGTGTAACTGAAACCATTTACAGCGATAATGGCATTTCTACTTGAACTACTACCGTACAGCATTGCACAATAAAACGAGAAAGGAACTTTAGACTAAACGATCTGAGATTCTCCTAGTGACCGGTGCTCGGGTGCAATAGCGTAACGAAGTTAGCGTTATCAAGCAATCGCTACAACGCCTGCCAGATTCGCAGGCAAGTATTCGCACCCAGCGTATGGTCCGGAATGGGGAAGAAGAAGTCGGCACTTATCCGCTCATCCGCCACGAAAGCAAAGCTACAACAAGAACAAGTAAAGCAAATAACCTGGTCGATTTGGCAAATCCAACAACAATTATTGCAATTCGGTACCTCAAGTGGACCACCTGTTCGCTGTTATCGTCGAGCTTATCGCGGCAGGTAGTTATCATGGGATTCACTTCAATAAAATAGGAAAAAGTAAAACAAAACGATCGGAACGAGAAAAAAAAACCATTGCTCCTGTACAGACCTATCAGACGATGTACGTCGACGCGAGAGCTCATCGATACCTAGCGACCCGAACCACGGTCCGCGTGCGACGGTGCGTTAGAAATGCCCAAAAAAAATATTTTACAACCCTTTTTACAGTGGCTGCGAGTTGCGTATAAAAACGACTGCCAAAATTTGGTTAGCTTGTCAAACGTGGAAGCTCATTGGCGCTAGCAGCAAGTCTAAGAAGTCTCTCAACACAAACATCACTCAACACGCAACAATGATCCGTGCCATTCTTCTGATTGCACTTGTGCCGGCCGTTGTGTACGGTAACGTTGGCCGTGCCTGCACCGGTGGACGCCCACTTTCCACCAATGTGAACATTTTGGGATGCACTGCCGCACCATGCGATCTGGTCCGCGGCCAGGACGTGATTGCTTACATCGATTTCACCACCGGTAAGTTGCATAAAGGGTTTTTCTCGTTTCACAGATTCTTGTAACACATGTACCGTTCTGTTTTCTTGTAGACCGTGCTGTGACCACCATGAGAACTGTCCCGACGGCCACTGCTCTTGGCATTACCGCTCCCTACCCGCTGCCAGCTGAGTTCGCCGATACCTGCGCCTGGCTCGAGGGCTCCAGCTGCCCACTCAGTGCCAACGAGGACGTTACCTACCGACTAACGATCCCTGTGCTGCCAATCTATCCGCTGGTTAGCCTTAGCATCGAAATCGATATTGTGGACGAAAACGATCAATCGGTCACCTGCTTTGTGGTTGATGCTCAAGTCGTTTCGGCTAACTAAGTGATAATAAATGCCAACTATTATATTTTAAAGTGGTTTGTTGCATTTAGTTTACTACTTTTACTATTTAGACCACCTTCGCCTGCAGCTGGAAGCAGGTAGCGATCTTATTGTCCTGATCGACTAGCTTCAGTTCCACCGTAAGGCTTAACGAAGGATACATTGCAAGCACTGGCAGGCGAAGCTCGTACGTAACATCCTCATGCTGGGATACAGGGCACATACCACCGACCAGCCACTGGCATCCGTCTTTTCGATCATCCGGAAGCTCGAAAGGTACTGTCATTCCACCGAAACTGGCATGTACTCGCGGTACGAGTGCTGTCAGATGGCGATCAGCCGTAAAGTCGACCAGCACAGCCGCATCTTGCCCCTTTGGTAGTTCACACGGTGTTGCTCGACATCCGGTCACATCTACTGAAACCGGTAGAGATCCTTCCGAACCTGGAGAATAGGATGTTGATACAATTAGATGAGCTTCTGCCATTTACGTAACAATCACACAGTTCACTTACATTGCTGTACTGTGACGACATCTGCAATGGTCAGACTGGCAAAGGAAATGATGTACACAATTGTAAGCAGTTGCATGGTGGTAGATGGGAAGACGAAATTATGAGTGCATTGCAAGTCTACAAACACATCGCTTAAATATCCGCACGCTGGCGGTTCCACTATAAGAGATAATACGCAAACCTGAAGAGGATTCACACTTCAACATTTGGATTTCCACTGTTACAGATTAGGAACGGTTGTATAACTTCTAGCGAAAAAAAAAAACGATGCACATCTGGTGATTCAAGTGGTGTAGCGATTGATCGGGCCATTGCACTTTTTGTTTAGGATGTTGTTTACTAGATGTTCTACAACTTAAAGCGGCACTCAGTTTTTATAGTAATGGATAGTTAAAAGTATAGGTTCCTGTTTGTAGTAGCACATGTTCTTGGAATATTATTTTTGAATTTATGAATTTCTAATATTCTTCTTCTTCCTTGGCACTACAACCTCATGAGGTCTTGGCCTTGGTCCTTGGGCCTGGGTCTTGGTCCAGATTTTACCCGTAGCTGGATAGTCAGTCCTGCGTACGGGGAGGCGCACTCACACTTGATTGTGCGCACAGTGCGCGCACTGTGCGCACTGTGCGCACTTCACACACTGTGCGCACTGTGCGCACTTCACACACTGTGCGCACTTTACACACTGTGCGCACTTCACACACTGTGTGCACTTGACGCACAGTGCGCACTTAACACACTGTGCTTTTTCTTCGCACATCTTCTTCTTCATCTTTGGCACTACAACTTCGTGAGGTCTCGGCCTGCTATTGCTAGTTTTCTGTGACTTAGTTTTACCCATAGCTGGATAGTCAGACGGCCCGGTGGTATATACGAAAGCGGCGCCGGTCTTCACACGGCAGGACCGGGGTTCGAATCCCGGTGGACCGCCTCCCCGTACGCAGGACTGACTATCAGGGAGATGGTCCGGACGGGATTCGAACCTCGATCCTGCCGTGTGGAGAAAGGCGCCGGTATCGTATAAACCACCGTGCCGCCCATAGTTGCACATAGTTGATGAAAATACCAAACAAATAAAAAGAAGCTAAAACCTCCACAAAATACAACACTAAGGTGCCTAAAACGAGCACAGCGCGTGAAGTGCGCACGGTGTGTGAAGAGCACACAGTGTGTGAAGTGCGCACAGTGTGTGAAGTGCGCAGAGTGCGCACTGTGTGTAAAGTGCGCACAGTGCGTGAAGTGCGCACAGTGCGCGCACTTTTCGCACTGTGCTGTGCGGTGCGCACAGTGAAGTGTGCGGTGCGCACTGTAGCGCACTTCCCATCACTAGCCGGGATTCGAACCACGGTTCTGCCGTGTGAAGACCGGCGCCGCTATCGGATACACCACCGGGCCGCCCCGAATTTCTAATATTAAGCTTTTATATTTTTTTTTACATAATAAAACAGTATTATTCATTTATCATAAGTAATTCAATTCAGGCAATTCAATACTTATCAATCTGTATGTCTTTGAAAAATCCCTTCGACAACTACAGGATATAATTTTTTCTCGAATCATCTAGGGATAAGAAGGCTTCAAGAACTCACCTAACGTACGAATCGATCAATGGACTCGTTGATCAATGGCCCTGAGCCTTTGTCTGATGAAATCTTTTAGCTTTAAGACTCTTTCTATAATCATGTCGTATCAAAATTGTTTCAAGCTAAATTTCATTAACTATGCTTGATAAAAATTCACACGATATTCATCAAGGATTGAAATAATGTACTAGGCATAAATCTCCCATAGTGAGGACTAAGTATCCAACTCAGCGGTAACAATAAGTCTAGTAAGCCAAAAATGGCAAGCCCGACCTGAGTGGTCGTTAGGTCAAGAAGGAAGCATAAATTTACGATGTAGCGTATAGGTATTAAAACCGTTAGGGCCAATGATCCAACGATGTTGCCCAGTAACGTTCTACAACTTTCAGAATGGTTAATCTTTTAACATCAAAATGGAGAAGCGCTAACAAATTGTATAATGATGACAAAATGATAATAAATGGGATACATCTATCGATAACTAACAAATATAAATTAGATGGAACTTGGCCAACAACTTTTCGAACTGTAAAAATAGATTGCATAATCGTTATTGTTTTAAGGATCCGATTAAAAAGCCTTGCGGGTAGTATGTTTGTATGTATTAATAAAAGATACTCGCCAGGCTCCGGTAGGTTGATCACGTTATGGGAATGGTAACCCGTAAATTTTCTTTACACTGTACTGCCGGACAAAGGAGACGTCGTAGACCCAAATTTGAAAATAATAATTAATTAATTCCGTTGATGCGTCCGCTAGAAAGGCTGGCAAAACGAGTTCTTTCTCGCTCGCTACTTAGTCATTTTTCGTCGATTTTTGGAATCTGAAACCTGAATGTAAACCGAAAGAGGCGAATGAGGTCTCTAAGACCCAAAGCCTCTATAAATTAACGAAAAAAAATGAATGTAAACCTACAACTTTGATTTCATTATCCTAATCCATAATCCTCAGACGAACCCTGCTGCATGCTGATTAACGATGAGAACGCCCTCTGCCCGTCAACTTTAAAAGGTTATAGGCATATTCGAATAGACCGTTGAAAATCATCGATTTAAAAATGAAAATATAGTACGATTTTACCGACACATTTGATGATGCCGTGAAAAATGTTTCCGCGTTTTTCTTACACATTATTATGAGACAAAAATACAACATTAATGCAGATTTCGGAATGACACTGGCGTAAACATACTACAATCAAGAATAAATAAATTCGAAACAACATTTCTAAGCTATTAACATTTTGATGGCCGAAGCATCTTGTTTTGGATACCAGGGTTTTTTGGTCATTGAATGATTTGTATTATTCATCAAAATGATTCATCAACAGATCAACAAACTAGATAGGGTAGGTGTACCAATTATGGACGAGTTTGTACAGCGTTTTCACTAAAAGTACAATTGTAAAGAATTTGCTGATCCAAAATTCACAAACTAGGGCTTTTTAGATAAGCACACATTTCGTTTACATTTTCCTTATTAAATTTTGGAAATTGAATTCTTAATACAAAAGTTTTAACAATTTTCATAAACACCTTCGATGTACCAATTGTTGAGCTATGTGTGTACCAATTATTTTGCTCGTTCAAAAACTGAGTTAGAGTCGTTTAATCTAACAATAATCATTGATAACATAAAAATGAATGTTTTTTAGGAATTTACAATAACAAATAGTGAAAATGGTTGATTCTTTGACAGCAAAAATAATTATTGCTATTATTCGATTAATGTACTTTCAGAAATTGTGAAACTTGTAAGAAAACAAGGAAAACACATATATAATACGAATATGGTGTTAGGACATTGCTATTGGCCATATTTTTTCATAATTTCGATTTTTTCATCGATAGCACAACAATTGGTGCTAGCACAACAATTGGTACACTTACCCTACAAATAAATAGGTAAGTAAATAAATAAAGGAACACAGCACAATCAAAGCGTGCTCGACAAACTGTTAACTGTTAACATACAAGTAGATAACCGTATATTCTATACTTCAGGTAAGCATAGAAATATGTAAATATTAAAACCAAAAAATTATCATAAATTCCAAAGTAAGTATATTGTTCGTTAAAATCTCTAACGGTGCTTTAATCTCACTGATACAGTTTCTGTAAGTAATGTAAAGCCCGCTCCAGACGAAGCGCAAACTAGATTGCAAACTAAAACGCGAAGGCTGGCAGTAATGTCATACCATACGAATTTGACAGCATTTTGTTCGCAAAATCGTAGTTGCGCTTGGATTTGCGCTTCGTGTGGAGCGGCTTTAACGTTTTACATTTGAGTGATGTCTTCCGGTAGCCGCTACGTCCACTCACTGGATGCAAACCGGCAGCTGATAACACAGCAGCATATCACCATATTTATTTTTCAACTCCCAGCGCAGCTTTCCATTAATCTGTCGTGCAGTTGCAAAGAAACAAGAAACAATAAGTGATTAGTGCATTAGTGCATAAATAAGCCACCGTAAACTAAGTCCGCACAGTTTCTAGGTAAGCCGCACCCACTCGAAAACTTACCGGTGGAAGATCCGCATTGACGTAGACGTTAGCGGAGAACAGTAGTCCGTGCGTTCCCTGCAGCGGACAGACGCTGCCCTCGCAGGTGGTCGGTGTGATAACGGCTTTCGTCTTGACATTGTTCAGTATAAAGTACGCTTCGTGCTTAAGCACACTATCCGTCGTTGCACCTAGCGGGCGGTGGGAAAAGATGCACGCAATGAGATCGCAATAAAGAAATAACCTTACAACTCGGTAAATGTTTAGTTTCGTATAGTAAACCGATTGTCCGCTAACACTGACAATCGATGCCATTTTCCGCTAAAGGGTACACAATTGAAGCGCCACTTCAGACGTTTGGTAATAGGACGACTTTACGATGTGGTTTCACCGGATCATGGAACGAATTGGCGGTTGTTGTTTTGTTCTTTGTCGAGTACGTCCGATTGTCTGTTTGGGGAAGAAAGCCAATCTGGGGCAAGACACACTTACCGTTGGAGCTGAATTCAGCCTTCACGGTAATGTTTGCGCCACGGTGCATCGTACAGGGAGCGGTTGCACAACTGGACAGATTAATCGAGATGACATCGTACTTTGTGCCTGTTGGTAAAAGGAGAAAGGGGTTGCAGATGGCAAGCAAAAGGATTAAGATTATTATGATGTCTTGTGGATGTGGAAGAAGGCTCGTTGTATGGAACAATGTGTCTACACGCTTTATTGATGTAACACTACAGTGATAAAAGCAAATGCTAGCTTATTTTATCTATTCCTAACACAGCGAATGTTTGTACTACGTGTAAAATTTCAATATTGACAGGCACCACATGTACTTTGTACCTGGTTGATGCGAACAACAGAACTCCAGAAATCGGTTATCAGTTCTATTATTAAACCATCAATCACACGTTCTGCGTCTAGTTGCAGAGATGTCAAACAAGAGGGGCTATGGCGCTTGTATCGGACCCATACTATGAACAGTATTTAAGAAATGAAAAAGTTTGCTAAATATGCATAAAAAATCATTTTATTGCAATAGTAAGAATGCTAAACACATTGCAGCTAAACACACAAGAACTGTTGATGAAGAACATAAAGGAGCAACCAATATGAATGGGATGGGGCAGAATGGAATGCTCATCAATTGTTCTTGGGAATTCCCGCATGAAAAAGTCCACTCAAAACACTTTAAAAGCTAAACCACTAGCTATGTGTTCTTACTTTTTAACCACTGGCCACTTATCGAACCCAATGGTCCGGTATTTTAACGAAATTGCTTCAAAAACACTATCCTAAATAGTTATCAAACATTCGCTTACCGCAGTCTTCGAAGATGAGACTAGAGCTGACAAATGGATGTCGATGGAATTTCCACCAACGGTTCCACCAATGCAGCACTCCGCCATCGACCGAGCCCATAAGAACCACAAAGCACACCACCGCGATAGATCCCATCCATTTCATTTTCACAATTTACTGTTTTTCACTCGCTGTACTATAATGTTTGCGAAAATGAAACAATGTTTTATGCAGAACTGACACGAGGTTTCGTTAAACACAAAAACGACACAAAACACCTTGTTTGGTAGCGACGCGCGCGAATGATGATACACGACTAACAGCTTGCACAAGCACTCCAGTGTCCAATATTGTGCCCGCGCAGGCTCATAGACATTGAAACCACGCCAAATCACACTGATAACAATCGATTTAAGCCGTCCGGTGGGTCCTACCGGTGATTGTTTTCCATCTTGATTAGGGACCCCGATTTCGACGGCGAACGGACATCGAGTGCATTCGTTGCGTGCGTCGAACACACAACGTTGCGTTGTTTTCATTCATGAGAACACGAAACTTCCGGCCACACTTCGCGTATGTCACCACGCTCGCCACAGTACATAAAGCGGTGCGTAATGCAGATGCTCTTCAAAAACAAATCCGTCCCAACAACCGGGTCCAAGGTGACGGAGATGATGTTTCGGAGAGTTGCGCTGTCATTCGTTTGTATTGCGTTGGGATATGGAGCTACAGCCAATAAGGTAAGTGTGAAAGTTTGATGTGTGATTTAACAAAAAAAAACTGTGGTTTGTAACGATTTGAAATATTTACACCCCGTTCGTAGAACTTTGACGTTCACATCGACAAGCTGGAACGTGTCGGGGATACGGGCGAGTACTTTACGTACAACTACACCTACGAGAAGATTTCCGACATGAAGTTTTCCATGGGAGCGCACGTCCAGCAGCTGAAGGAGCTGGACGATAGTTACACCGTGAAGGCACTGGTTGCCCGTGCCGAGCTGGCGGACGGTAGCGAGTACGAGGTTATGATGGACCTCCAGAAGACACTGTGCGACTGGATGCGTACGATCTACAAAACGTACTTTTACGAGGAGTTGGCTCAGGTGAGCAACTTTCCCCACTACGACACGTGTCCGCTGCCGGTGGCCGAATACGTCGTGGAGAACTATGTGTTCGATACGGAACCGTACAGTGAAATGATGTCCGAGGGCCGATGGAAGGTGGAAATGTTGCTGACGAAAGAAGAAAAGGTTTGTTCCGGTATTGTGATGATGACTACGGTGAAACCGAAAGCGTAGAGATAGATTCCGTGTTCGGTAGCAAGTAGGTTTGATCCATGTATGATGTAGTACATTTGATGCTGTTTGGTATACTATTAAAAATGATTGTAGTACAAAGAATCCTCTTTGAGCAATGTGTGCAGTAGTAGTAGTAGTAGTAGTAGTAGTAGTGCGAAAACTTTACTGATCACTTTGTAAAAGCGGTTGATTTACTTGATCAAAATTTTGGTACCGGCGCTTGACTTGTTTATTAGCTTCAGGATGACTCACAACGGTTGGGATTCCTGATTTAATTAAAGTAAAAAACAAAACAAAAAAAACGAACATCATTCCTGAACAGGGCTCTTTCTAATGTTCTTGTTTTGGACAACTGGACATCTTGAACAACATGGAAGTTGTCAAGATTTTCTTTTCAATTCCTTTCACTTCAAAAATATCTAATGCTAATCTTATATCTAAGAGTAGAAATGTCTTTCATGGATTTACACTAGGAATCAATGTGTTCAGGACAAAATAACCTCGCCTTGATATCGTCTATATTTTTAGAGAACTTGAGAGAGTAATATTGATATTGATCCGGTGGACGATACGATATCGGCATCGTTTTCACACGGCAGAGGCAGACATGGACCAGAGATCATGTCCCACCGCACCATATCCTTGCACACATGACTGACTCTTTAGCTAAGCAAAATAAACAAATTAAAAGACGCTAGTAATATCCGAGGGGCGGCCCGGTGGTGTATACGATAGCGGCGCCGGTCTTCACACGGCAGGACCGGGGTTCGAATCCCGGCGGACCGCCTCCCCGTACGCAGGACTGACTATCCAGCTACGGGTTTAACTAAGTCACAGAGAGCTAGCAAATGCTAGCAGGCCAAGACCTACAGAGGTTGTAGTGCCAGAGAAGAAGAAGAAGTAATATCCGAAAGAGTTATTAGTTTCACCATTATGTTGCGCCTAGTTAGGATTAGGATCGCCTAGTTCTGGTGGATTGGTCATGTCATGAGAACATGAGAACATGTCAAGGTTGTTTCGCCTGATAAGCAAATAAGTAATAGTTAACAATGCTTAAAATAAGGCTTTTAAAAATAGGCTGATGGTAAATGTTTCTCTTTCTTAGTATTGACTTAAATTCCTAATAGAAAATGGGCTTAATGTTAATAATGTTTCATCGCTTTTCTATTGGCAGATGACTGAAGCAAAACAGTCCTTTTATTTTCCTTTTCTAATACCCATTTCACCCATTCCTCAAACATACTCCTTCGTCAATTTAACAAACATATGACCACGGGCAGCAATTTCGCCTGTGCCGATGATCCGTAGCTCGGTCGTAACTCGCCAAAATCCTTCCGGTACGACAATCGGTATGACGGACGAGTCTATATACGCATCCTTCACCCAGTACTCACCTTTGGGAAATGGACAGAGTCCCTCTTTAGGGACGTGTGGCAGATTGGTAAAGTTTAGAAATATATGCTGATATTCGTGGTAATGCGTTTTAACAAACTCGCAGAATGGTCGTGACGCTAGTTTCATCGGGTACGCATCGTACTGATTATTACCCTGGGCACTGCGGGCAAAACTAAGACCGTACTGGAAAGGTTAAACGAAACCTCATTTAAGTTATGTCATCCCACGAAATGGACTGTGTAACATACCTCGTATGTGTCACCTAGATCAACCAGCAGCACACCGGTCCCATTCAGTACGGAGAGTGTCCGGTGAAACTAGCGTCACGACCATTCTGCGAGTTTGTTAAAACGCATTACCACGAATATCAGCATATATTTCTAAACTTTACCAATCTGCCACACGTCCCTAAAGAGGGACTCTGTCCATTTCCCAAAGGTGAGTACTGGGTGAAGGATGCGTATATAGACTCGTCCGTCATACCGATTGTCGTACCGGAAGGATTTTGGCGAGTTACGACCGAGCTACGGATCATCGGCACAGGCGAAATTGCTGCCCGTGGTCATATGTTTGTTAAATTGACGAAGGAGTATGTTTGAGGAATGGGTGAAATGGGTATTAGAAAAGGAAAATAAAAGGACTGTTTTGCTTCAGTCATCTGCCAATAGAAAAGCGATGAAACATTATTAACATTAAGCCCATTTTCTATTAGGAATTTAAGTCAATACTAAGAAAGAGAAACATTTACCATCAGCCTATTTTTAAAAGCCTTATTTTAAGCATTGTTAACTATTACTTATTTGCTTATCAGGCGAAACAACCTTGACATGTTCTCATGTTCTCATGACATGACCAATGGTACAACACGGCAACGAGTTGTAGTATTGACACATAAATAAATAAATCGATAGATCATTCTTTCGTGTGTATTCGGTAGGCATATAATAAAGCTAAATCACAACGAATCGTCAACAAAATTCTCTATTTAAATAGTTTCTCAAACCAACTCCTTGGTTAATTTCACATAAAACGACCCAGTCGCTACCAACTCTCGCGTTTTGACAATGCGCAGCTCGGGGCTAGCCTTCCAGTATCCTTCCGGTATGACGATCGGTATGAGCGATGAGTCAACGTACGCATCCTTCACCCAATATTTTCCTTTCGGAAAGGGACACAATCCTTCCTCCGGTACGTGAGGCAAATTGGAGAACTTGAGGAACTGTTCCTGAAACTCTCGGTAGTACGTTGCCAGGAAGTCGCAAATAGGTTTAGAGGCTATCTTCATTGGGTATGCATGGTACTGATTGTTTCCTTGGGCACTACGCGCAAAATTGAAGCCATACTATTCGAAGAAGATGCGCAGAATTGTTGGTACATGAATTAGTAATGATTCGGGATGATGTTCTTACCTCGTACGTATTGTCCAGATCGACTAGAAATGTGATCGTACCGTTCAGTACCGACATCGTTCGGTTGTATTTTCGCACACGAACCGATTCCATGCTGAGTATGTCCGTCCCATTGATTAAATCCCAGTGATCAAAATCGATTATTACCTTCATCAATCCGTCGGAATGCTTCGAAGTGAAGAGGACAAAAACCAGTGCATTCAGCACTAAAACCTTACCCATGATTGAAATGCTTGTCTGAGCACTGCTGACAGTACATATACTCTTATGCACAGGGTAGTAATTTTGAATGTAATGTCATCGGACGTGATAACATCGATATTACGACTCAGAACCTAACATGAAAAAGATAACACAGTGCACACATCAAGCATTTAATCAGTACAACCCAACATGATAACATTTGATAGTTATATTATAAGAGTGAAAAAAAATATGAACAGCAAAAGTTTAAAATTTTACTTGCGTGTTTAATTACGTGCAGTGTTGCATTTTTTTTTTCGTTTTTCGAAAGATCGGCCAATGCTTTATTTTCTGTATGCAGGCCGTACAAAACCAGGTTGTTTTATTTGATGCCAAAGACATACCATTTACGTTAAGTTAAGTTCATGCATCAACGAAAGAACTCGTATACTAAAAGCTTTATCCGATCGATTTCACCTCCTGCTAATGAGTGATGAAATATTCAAGAGTATACCTGTTTTTGGCCACGACTCGATTTCCATGTGTAATATGTTGTATTAGTTGTCGTTTTCAATATTGTTTTTTTCCAATTGTTTCAATTTTATCTCGCATTTCTTCACCAACCCACACTAAACAAGCTCTTTGCTTAGTCGCACGTACATTGAGCCACGGGCAACAAGCTCCCCAGTTACAGTATCGACCAGATCGGTAGTACAACGCCACAGCCCCTCCGGTACGACCACGGGTATGACGGACGAGTCGAGGTGTAGATCCTTCGCCCAGTACGTTCCGTTCGGAAATGGACACAGTCCTTCCGGTGGCACAAACGGGAGGTTAGTGTTTTTAAGAAACAGATGCTGATACTCGCGATAGTACACGTTGATAAAGTCACAGAACGGTTTCGCTGCCAGCTTCATCGGGTACGCATTGAACTGATTGTTACCCTGGGCACTGCGGGCAAAGTGTACTCCGTACTGGGGAAAGAAGGGAAACACACTGTAAGGCACAGGGCGCGAAAACTTGTTTGAAGCAGTATTAACAATTACCGAGTAACGATTGTCTAAATCCACCAACAGCACATGCAGGCCGTACAAAACCAGGTTGTTTTATTTGATGCCAAAGACATACCATTTACGTTAAGTTAAGTTCATGCATCAACGAAAGAACTCGTATACTAAAAGCTTTATCCGATCGATTTCACC
>KZ062791.1:0-33050 GCA_002091835.1 Anopheles maculatus
GAGCGATATCGGTGACTTGAGTTCCGCGTTCGGATCGTACCCGTCCGCTGATGCACCATCGCTGGATGTAGTGTCACCGTTGGTGGAGCTTTCGCCGGATTTGCCCTTCCCGTCGGCACTGTCCGTTGTGAGTGGTTTCAACACCTCCAGCGCCCGTGCAGCTGCATCGTGCCGAGCGGCTTGTGGTGTATGGCCTTCGCCGAGGAACGTTCGTTCTCCGACCCGCAGTGTGGCTTTGTAGAACTCTTGCACTACTGCGGTCGGTGCCGATGAACCGTGCTGATGTCCGTACCCTTCGTGATGATGGTGATAGGTGTGTGGCGCATGATGACGATTCTGATGATCGTCACGCGGATGATGACCGTGGTGTTGTTGCTGTTGCTGCTGCTGCTGGTGTCCCGGATGAAATCCACCCATACCTCCACGTCCGCCAACACCAGCCGTATTATTGCTCGCCGGTCCATTCGTACGGCACCAGTAACCGCTGCCACCGGCTGTCCCAGCACCAGTACCGCCCTCACCTGCGTACCTTCCCGCTCCCGCCCCGTATCCCATACCGGCGGGCGAGTGGCCAACACCCGGTGCGGACTTATCTTCCACCGGGCGTCGTCCACCGGTAGCTGGCGGGGCGGTGCCACCGGTCGGACCGTACTTCGAAACCGGTACGGGAACCGCCTTGACTGTGTATACGGTCGGTTCACCGCGCTTCATGGCCAGCGCGTTCAGCTCGACGGTCGGCGTAAAGCTGCTCACGTTGCCCTTGGTGCCGGTTTTGGTGCGACGGTTTGTCCGGGCCGGCGGGTGCTTGTACTTGGTCGCCGCGATCGCATCACCGGCCGCCTTGTGCTGTGCCTTCTTGATGCTCGCACCCTCGGCCGTGTACTCTTCGTCGCCCAGCTTCAACGTGACGGTAAAGTGTTTCTTGTGGGCCGGGCCGGATTCGCCGGTCAAACGGTACTGGTGCTGGATCTTGTTGTACCGTGCCAGCTCGTTAACTAAACACATGGTCGTTTTCTCTTTAATGTTTGCCAAGGCTTCTATCGAGTCGGTTGGTGAGTGTTGTCCTCCTGCCATCGATTGGTTAGCTGCACCGTTCTGTTCCAAGCCCGCCGTAGTCACCACTAACGCACCACCACCGCCGTTCGCTATGGTAGTAGTAATGCAGCTCGTGCTCGATACTGTCTGGTTCACCATTGTCGATGCTACAGACGCGACCGCACTGGCAGCACTCGCTGTGACTGCTATTACCGCAGACGAATCCTTTGGAAGTGGAACATCATTTGGCTTCGAGGCGTGTGGCTGTTGTTGTGGTTGATGCTGCTGGTGCTGCTGCTGCTGCTGATGCTGACTGTGATGGTGATTGTGATGGTGTCGATTGCCTCCGCTACTACCGGATGCAGCTCCACCGGACGGTTTCGTCTTGTCCATCGTCGATCCCGTCTGATTCGTGTGATGGCTATTGGTCGCTATCCCCTTCAAACCGGGACCACAGTTACCGTTCGATTGCAGCACATTGTGACTGTGACTGTGATGAACTTTATCTAAAAAAGAGAGGATTAACCAACAAATAATTAATTTCATCAAAAGCACCCGCCCGCATCCGATGGTTAACTTACGGTCCGTGTTCGATGGGATGTGACGCGTTTTTGTACCAGCCGGAGTCGCTGCAGAGACAACCGGTATCGGTGGTGGTGCTTGCATCGTCACGGAGTGATGCACGGAAACCGGCGGCTGATGCTGTGCCATTCCTGCGGCTGTTCCAGCCCCACTTCCGCCAGCACCTCCACCATACGGAAGCTTCCCACCGGGTCCGGTGAGCGCCATCGAACCCATGTGCTGCTGATGTGGTGGTAGTGGCTGTGGTTGCTGCGGTGGTGGACCCACACCGAGTCCCGGTGGCGAAGGATGCAGATGGGGCGTATTCAATTGCATCGACTTGGGCACACCGCCGTGCATGCTGTAGTACGGGGACGGTCCCGGAGGTGGCTTTCGAGCGTTCTGTGGATTTTGCGGGTGCGGCGGAGGTGGAACTTGCATCGGAAGGTGCGGAGCCATGCCTGCGGCCGCCTGATGGTCGACACCACGCGGATGATGATGACGTCCGTTGTTCAGTCTGTAAGTGAATGGATAAAAGCAAGAGAAGAAACCGTCAGTTGCGAGAAACGAGCCGTGTATGTCCTTCGATGATGTGCGCGAAAAGCGTTTATAGTAGTGTATTAGCCGCTGCAAAGATCGTATCGATTCCACCGGCAATAGTGACGTTGGTAGGGTGCTGTGCTGGCCGCAGCTTTCCAATGCTGTCGTCTGCCATCCAGCAGCATGATGGAGTTGGTACTGGCGGTGATGATGGTGACGATTCCAATCGTTTGTTCCGTCGTTGCACATTTGGCGGATCTTTGCACGATCGGCGTCTGCAACAAACTGACCAAGACTGCTGCCGCACACGTGTGAGTATTTGCGATCCCTGCTAATGCTACTCGGCCAGTCAACAGCTTTCGATGGCACACACGCACACGGAGCTCTTTCGTTCGTTCTCTCGCTCTCTGACACACATGGCCATACATGTCAGAGCTTCCTCACGGTGACAAGCAGGATCTGGTAACCGCAATCTGATTTACCCTATTTACACACTGTGTCATATATTATTAATATGAACCGTATTGTCAACTCTGTGCCTGACTGTGCAACGAAACTCGCCATCCCTCTCTCGTAGATGAAGTTCTCACATGTTTAAGAAAAGGATCTATGCCCATACCATCCCACTTCATCTACTGTCTGCGCGCCATGCTGTATCAGCTTACCTTGCCAATCCTCTAGCACCCTTTCAACCGTTTCAAATGAAAACATTACTCATTCCCGGGCGCAACTCTCAGCACACACATCCTTTTTACTTGGAAGAACCTACCGTACGGACAGACATTCGGTTTGCGACCTGTCTGCGTGTGTGCAGGGTCTTCTCCTTGCTTGCAAAGGCAACGCGACATCTTCGCTCTAGCCCAGTTGCGCGGATCGCTACTTCCTTTCCCTCCTCCCTCCCGGCTGGCTAATGGCTGCACAACCAAAGGGTTCTTTGGAAAAGGCGTCGATGGAAAAGGATGTCCAAGGAAGGAGAACTGGACTGACCAGTATTGTCGCCAGGCCAGCACAAAAAAAAAAAGGTGAGAAAAGGATTTACGACCATTTACCGAATAAAACAAATAAATAATAGGACAGTTTGAAAGAGGTCCTGCTGTTTCTGTTCCCGGCTACCGAAATATGAGCGGCGGACGTTATTATGCCTGCCAGCGGGACCAAAAAGGCGCACGTTTCTACGTTTCAGCTTTTTGGGGAAGTGGAACTTGTAATACATCGATGGAAGGTATTGGATCGACCAGCGGAGTTCAAGAGTTTCATTGTGCAGGGCGCTTTTGCCAATAATTAAAACTCTCCAACAGACTACCGAAATCTCCGATCCGTTGATTAGCATTTTTCTCGAACCTGCTGGGGGCACCCTTCCCTACTTCTCCCCGTCGGTTGTGAGGCAATAATATTTTCATCGTCTTATGAGGTAAGTACCGCGGACATTTAAATGTTTTCCCTTGTTTTGTACAACACAGCGAGGGAAAAGAATAAGGCAAAGAAAGACAGGGCTTTTGAATAAAATATCTTGCTACTGGTTGGTTGGAAAACCGGACCAACAAAAAAAAAAAAAACTTTATCAAAACGAGATGCCTATTTAAATGTCAAGCTGAGCGGATACGGCTGCACCGAACGATCGTTGTTACAGGGTTTTTCAGGTTACAAAATAAAAGCTACACAACAATCTAATCAATTTAATTAGTTAAAGTAAATCGAAATTTTTAATTCAAGGCCCAAAGTGGCTTACTGTGCATTACAATTACAATGCCTATGCGTCACACACAGCCCAGACAGGAGCAAATGCAACATTGAAGCCCCAAAAAAATGCAACCCGACCGTGACGAAACTGATGCCCTGATTTGCCATGTAATTTCTTTGCATTTCGCAACAAAACAACACAAAAAAAACCTCCCCAAACCAGCCATAAGGTTTGGATTTAATTGCCATAATCTGCACCACACCACTGGTGCAGTATTTACCCTCCGTGCCAACCGGCGATCGTCATTTTCTTCACGTGCAATAATAATTGTAAACGAGATCCTGTTTAGGCGTCAAAAGGAGCGGCGCTGCGGATATAGTTTTTTTTTTCTTCTCGCTTTTTGTGCGCTTCTTGCTATGAAGTATTATGATCGCTGGGACAATGCATCGCTGCTGCTGCTGCAGTTGCACTTCTCGCAGGCAGACAACAATCCTTTCAAACACTGCCCTCTGGCCCACCACCAACTCGGAACGGAGAGTGAGAAAATTTCCGGCCGATGCAATTTAATCCTCTCTTAACTTTTCCCTTGTTTATGCAAATAATTGCATCCATGGTTGCACATTTACCCTCTCAGAGAGACCGACAGAGCGAGCGAACGCATCAGTCAGCAGACGACTAGGGGACCCTCTTTTTCGATGCTGTTTTGAGTAGGGGTACGATGTCACCTTACCACCGGCGTACAATGTATTCCATGTCAATCAAAGACAAACGTAAATGGTCTAATAATTTTTATACTTTTATTGAAAATAGTTTTATAACGCAATCGGGGCGTTTGATCGAGCAAACACCGTTTAAAACGGATGCTAATGGGGATGCAATTTACCGACTATGATATGGAATGCACTCAGCAAAAACACCATCATCAAATATTGTACACCACCCCACACAAATTCCCTTCACACTGGCCCCCGGGAGTTCATATTTTGGTTTGCTTTGTGCCCAGCATGAGACGTGGTGATTGATCTTTTTTTCTCTACCGTTGTGTGTCTCACGCGCTTCTGTGCTGCACACCTTGATACAAAATATGCATTTTCATTGCAATTTTTATTGGCCCAGGGAAGCGAGCTGTCAAGCGAGGCATACAAGGGTTGCACAAGGCGCTCCTGTTTGATACTGCTCCTTACAGACGTACGCCGAAAGCAAACGGCTTGCTGCAACATTATATGCTTTTTATACATATTTACGTCTATGTGTGTGTATCTGCGTGTATGTTAATTTATTTTATTCGTACATCAGCATCCTAAAGCTCTCTCTCTCTCGTGCAACTAAAGCACAATCTTGCCCGTCCGTACTACAGTCTTGCAACACATTACATTTTTCTGTCCTTTCGTATCCTTTATTTTCATCATGTTGTATAAAGGAAGTATTCATAAGCACTATCGAACACGGTGGCAGAATATGATGTTTGGAGTAAAAAGGATTAATACTTTTTTAAAGACAATGTTCGAAATGGAAATTGCTTTTGCAAATGTTTTATTACCCAGAGCAAATATAAGAACTATGGTTAATGTTATTAATTTTGTTTTATAATTTATTATCTATTTATAAAAATAAATATACATAAGCTCTAGACAATGTAGAGTCAACAGACAATTGTACACGATTTTTGCCAAATTTGTCGTAAATAAAATTAAACATCAACAACAACGAATGATGCCGATTTTCCCAACAGCAAATTATCGATTTTACACCGTTTCGATTTTCATTTTGCGGATAAAAAAGGAAAAAGCGAAGCGGTTGTTTTCCCCACCGTAGCTCACCCATGTTGTGGTGGTGGACACATTTAATTTACCCTCTGTCCGCTGCAATATTTTCTGCAAAATGTTGACGCGATATGTTTCACTGCACGGGCAATCGGCATTCAAAATGGCATGTCACTTTTCCGCCACTTGTTTTCTGCCACCCGAAATGCGCCAGAATTCCCGGGTCCTGGCGCGTTATGGCTTTGCTTTTGGACAGGGAAAGACAAAAGCAATTGAAACATTAAAACATCATGCTCGCTGTTGTTTGCGCACAACACACACACACACGAATATGAGACAATGTGCAGTGTGCACCATAATGCACATCCACCCGGGATGGTTTGTGTGCGTGCGGCCCCCGGGGGCGGCAATGTAATGCAATAACGACGAGCCAGCAAATAATTTCTGCGAATGTGTATTAATTTACGCAGCTTTTTCTCGGTAAAAAAAAAACACTGTCTCTGTGTCTGTCAGTCGCGAAACAACCGTGCCGAATTCCAGTATGCAGGCGTGTGTTGCTGCGGATGGGGTAATGGGGTAAACTACATAAAAATGCATATCACATTTTAACAGCCGTACCCACCATACCCATTTACCGGAATGCATTTCGGATCGGGTCAAATAAATCGTTCCATTGGGCGGGAAGAGAGAAAAGGAAGCTTCAACGAGTATATTTATCTAACTCATTGATCCGTTTCTATAGCAACCGGTGGAATTTTCTCCTACGCTTCAGTTTATAGCTGTGGACGGAGCAAAATACCGCTTTTATGTTTCACTTTTTCTTCTATTAATCTTGTTTTCTTTGCTTTTCCAATTGATTTCATTCGACGGATGAACAGAAAAAGTTTATAATTAGGGACCGGCATTGCAATGAGCGTTTGAAATTGATAAATAGATGAAGCTCCTCCGGCTGTTTGTGTGTGTTCGTGGTGGTGTAAGTGTACATAGTAAACAGACCCAGCTATATACAGTTGTTGGTCGCTAATTTCGCACACAGGTAATTAAATGATGTATAATTTAATTAAGATTCGATGGCTTGCCAACACTTAGTGCAAACACTAACTTTTAACTTAGCTTTAAATCGCTCACCTGTTAGCGGGATGGTCCCGCTGTATGTTGTGGGGCGGCAGGCTGGTCAAATGCGTTAGATGTGGCGGTGGTTGATGTGCAGGATGCATCCCGGGATGCTGCTGTGGCGGCGGCATATGACCGTGCATAATGCTGGTAAGCTTTGGAGCGGATGGTTAGTGTGCTTTATTACAACACTCTCGCGTCGGGCTAGCGGATTGACCCTGCTGATGTATGCACGTGACTGTAAATACAACACACGCACGTACCACCCCGATTACGCGTCACTGGATCCCGTGCTTTATTTTGGGCTCACTGGGTTGCTTTATGTAGGTTGATGTCGGTGTTACTGAAAAACGATAAAAACGATGTTAGAAAAACAGCAACAGCTTGCTATGATTTAGAGAACAATCTTTTTCTTCAGAGTACACCATTTCTAGGCATGCTCTGTTGTAGGGGAAATGGGGCCACCGTATGGAGCGCAAACCATCGGGTTACATCAAGGCGAAGAATCAGCTGTTTCGTAAGAACAAGCGCACTTTTTCGTCCTTGGTATGTGCGCCGCGGCCAAGAAGGATGGACGACGGTATATACAACATGCAACAAGCTGCGTTTTCCTACGGAACGCTCGCAAGCAACGCACCGAGTCGGACCGTTCCGAGCATGAATGAAATGAGCGATCGATACGAAGGGGAAGTTGATGCGTCTTTGGTTGCGTGCGTTTGTGCCATTGCAAGGCGCGGACAGGACAGACACACATCTGTCGTCCTCCTTAGCCGCATCGACCCGACACGACCCGACCCGTCGATTGAGGTGCTTTCTTTTCCCCCCGTTTATGTGACTACCAACAAAATGCCTGCACACATTCCAACCGAACCTTCTTGATTCCCTACGTAGGCTTTTCAGGCATCCCATAGATTGGCTTTTCGTAGGTTAAATTATGCGTTTTTGTTAGAAGAAATAACGAAACGTACGCAAATAAAAAACAATTAATTAAAAAGGAATCTCTCATGTAAAGCCTTTTTGCTAGACTCGACTATTTTCCAAGTTTAGTTTCACATTTCCTTTCCGGGAAATGCAATTACCTTATAGCACTGCATCAGCCTCTCTTCGCTTTCGATGCAAGCGCCAAGTGTGTCCTGTTGGCAGGGTCAAAGAAGGATGCTGCAGCTGCTGCTTTCCTGCTGGTACCGTGATGCGTGATGGGCATTCACGCTTGCACGCACAAGTATCACAAATAACACTGACCTTCACACGACAGATTTCACACTTTTCGCGCTCCCACAGCTACATTCCTTTGCACTTTTAGCAATAATAGCTATTTTTCACTATTTCTTCACGGTTTTTTTTTCGCTACAGCATCCAAAGCCTTTTGTGTGTTGTGCTTTTCGGGACAGATGGGGAGGTTTCTTTCGTTTCTTGACACACACACGCGCACGTACACGCGATTGGTCTTTTCACGGCGTTAAGCACACACTTGGAACACACTCATTTACACATTACAGCTTATTCGCACGGAGCAGCATGATGAGAATCGTTGGCAAACAGTAAAGAAAACAGCTTTGCTTTGAGGTGGATTTTCCGGAGGAAAAAAGCGAATGAAAATTATCTAAACATTTGAGCGAGACCGATCTGTCAAAGTCTGGCCAATCCTGGCTGCTAGAGCTGCTTCAAGGCCACCAGGTGAACAAGATGTGTGTTTACGTCGTCCCCATATTGGTTGCCAGATGGTGATAGATGCCGTGTCTGCTTGTTTTGTCGAATCTGTGTCGGATAGTTATTTAAATGATTTAGTTATTTTGAAGGAGTGTTTTTGTTTGAAATATGGATCGGAAAGGAAAAGCATCAATTTCATGAAAGAATTGAGACTAAAAAAGCGAAACAAATATGCTGTTCATGGAATCGTTATGTCAAATGAATGGAAAATCAGACAGATGTTGTTGAGACACAATTGTCCGGCCTGGTTGTGAAAAATTTCAGCATGTTTGACATTTGGTCTCAGGAATGATTGAGGTTGATAGAAGCATCGCCTGAAATATTTCAACAGGAGGATTTAACAAAAAAGGAGGAATTGTGTTGTAAAACAGGAAATTACTTACAAAATAGACTCACCAATATAAAGTTTACAAACAGTATGAACATTATCTAAGTATAATATTTGTTGTTTGAATAACAGTTTCAAGTTGGCGTTGTTCAAAGCTGCTGCTCCAAATTGTCGGAAGTGTGTAAGCATCTTGGTCACAACGAGAAGTGCGCCAAAACAAATTATTTATTTGTAAAGCGCCCAGTGCGGTTTGCGTGTAGCAAGTTTACTGAATTTCTTCTGCATAATCTATAGTAAAAATGCCGGAAGAGGTGCCATCAACATCATCCGCAACCGGAGCTGCGAAGGAAGCTGAGGGTAAAAAGAAAAACCTTCCATGGTATGTAACAGTGCTCGCCATCTAATCTCTCCATGTACTGCAATACAAATTGTTGCCTTTGTTCACAGGATTGAGAAATACCGACCACAGCGTTTTGAGGAAATCGTTGGCAACGAGGAAACTGTCGCTCGATTGGGAATATTCGCTTCCCAAGGAAATGCTCCAAACATCATTATTGCGGTTCGTACCGGCGCTTTAATATCTGAATGTGTTGAAATGTTATGTACCTTTTTCCCATTTTGTTAGGGTCCACCGGGAGTGGGTAAGACGACGACCATTCTATGTTTGGCACGCATCCTCCTTGGTGCCAACTTCCGCGAAGCCGTCCTTGAGCTCAATGCGTCCAACGAGCGTGGTATCGATGTGGTCCGCAGTAAGATCAAAATGTTTGCCCAACAGAAGGTGACGCTGCCCCGTGGGCGTCATAAGATCGTTATTTTGGACGAAGCGGACAGCATGACAGAGGGCGCACAACAAGCCCTGCGGCGCACGATGGAAATATACAGCAACACAACACGATTTGCGTTGGCTTGCAATACGAGTGAAAAAATTATCGAACCTATACAATCCCGGTGCGCTATGTTACGGTTCTCGAAGCTTTCGGATGCCCAGGTCCTGGCGAAGGTGGTAGAGATCTGTCAGCGAGAGAATCTCAGCTACGATGAGGACGGGTTGGAAGCGATCGTTTTTACCGCACAAGGTGATATGCGGCAGGCGCTCAACAATCTCCAGTCAACGGCCAACGGGTTCGGACATATAAATGGCGTGAACGTGTTCAAGGTGTGTGATGAACCGCATCCACTGCTTGTGCAGGATATGCTCCAACACTGTATCAAAGGAGACATTCACAAGGCGTACAAGATCATGAACAAACTGTGGAGACTCGGGTACGCGGCGGAGGACATTATTGGGAACATATTTCGCGTTTGCCGGCGAATGGATATGAACGAGAAGCTGAAGCTGTACTTCATAAGGGAGATTGGCGAAACGCATATGAAGATTGTGGATGGGTTGAACTCGCTGCTGCAGATGTCCGGTTTGCTGGCACGTTTGTGTGAAGCTTCCTACGAGCATTCCTAGATGTTAAACAATATCCTTTCTGTAAAATAATAAAAATGATACAAAACGAATTTGAAACTCTGCGTACCCTACCGGTGGTCTGTCAAATCTGTCGCCATACAAAAAGTGACAGCCAACTTGGATGATCAGCTGTGGTGTACATACCGGCTATCAAAACACAAGCGCATCGTATAAATAACTCTCCGAATGGCTGAGGTTGGCAAACAAAGTGACGAAATAGCGCTTTTAAAGCAAGGAGCTGAAGGTAAATTGTACATCGGCACCTACAAGGACAAGCGATGTTTGGTGAAAGAGCGATTCGAAAAGAAATACCGCCATCCAGCGCTAGATCGCCAACTGACCCGGCAACGCATCAAGGCAGAGCAGAAGGCCTTTCAACGTTGTGCCGCAGCCGGTCTACTAACTCCGGCACTTTACGGTGTCGATGTAGAAGGACGTAAAATCTACATGGAATATCTCGATAAGAGTAGAACGGCAAAGGATTTCATCGATGAGCTAACGGCAGCATCAGCCGCGGATGCAACGGAATCACCACAGCTCAAGAAGCTGGCCGAAAAGATTGGCCATGTAGTTGGTGTACTGCATCGAAACAACCTAGTACACGGCGATCTCACCACCTCGAATATGTTGCTGGACCCAGTGGACCATGATGCGGAAGATCCGGTGTTTCCGTATCGGTTGGTAACGATCGATTTTGGTCTATCCCATTTTAGTGACAACAATGAAAACAAGGGTGTCGATCTGTACGTACTCGAGCGGGCAATTCTTAGCGCCCACAGTCAATTGCCCAGTTTGTTCGGGATGATACTGGAAGCTTACCGTGAGCATAATACGAACAATTGCAAGGAAACGATTGCAAAGTATGAAGAGGTCCGTGCACGTGGTCGTAAGCGAACGATGGTGGGTTGAAGTTTTATGTTTAACCATCCATTGAAGCGTTTTATTAAACTGCTTGTAACAAAATAAAGCAAAATAGCTCAAGAAGCTTCACCCTTAACGCAGTGCGTAATAAATTTGAAACCCCTACCCGTGGAAGACATCGGAAATACGATATTAACACATTTACAGCCTAGATGCCATGCCTCCGGAGGCTACAATCGTTTCGCCAGTAACGTAACTAGCATCGTCCGACACGAGGAATGCGCAAACGCCAGAAATCTCCTTCGGTTGTGCGATCCGGCCCATGGGAATCCGCGAGAGAGTTTCTTCTTTGGCAGCATCGGATTCTTGTAACTGTAAAGAACACAGAAAAGTACCATTAAAAGCTGTATCCTGAAAGTTCCTTACCGGATATTGTTCTTACCGCTCCGGCAAACTTTGTTTGCACCACACCGGGTGCAATGCAGTTCACACGGATGTTCTCAGTGGCTAGTTCCTGGCTGGCAGCCTTCGTCAACCCAAACAGTGCCGTTTTGCTGACGGAATATGCGCCCAACAGTTGAAACGGTTGAAAACCGGCAATGGACGAAATGAATACGATACTACCACCTTTCCGCTCTCGCAAGAACGGAACCGCTTCCTTTGCCAGCAGATAGGAACATTTCACGTTCACGTCGAAAATCTTGTCCCAGGCCGATTCGCTACACTCCAGCACACCACCAACCTCCGGATTGACGGCTGCGTTCGATACGAGAATGTCGATGCCACCGAACTTTTGGGATGCATGCTCAAATAACGCCTTCCGGTCGGTGGCATTAGCAACGTGACACTTGATTCCGGATACGTCGAGTCCAGCGGATCGAAGATCATTCACTGCACGATCGACGTTTTGTTGCTTGCGGCTACTAACCACCACTTTCGCTCCTTCCTGCCCCAGACGTTCTGCGATAGCGTAACCGATGCTACAAACGAAAATTGAACAGAAACAATAAGGGTAAGGGCTTGTACGTATGTGTTCCTAATCCTATTTACCCTTCTGTAGAGGCTGTCACAACGGCCACCTTTCCGGTGAGCCGTTTAGCTGCCACTCCTGCCGAACTGCTGCAAAGGTTACGATCCATTGTCATTCGGATGGCTTGTGTGAGTGTAGCACTTCCAGCAATCGTTCGTAACATTTTCTCCAAATTGGGCACTCGCAAAGTGGTGCACTTTGAACCTTTCCGGTGGGTGATAAGCCTATAGAAAATAAAAGGTACGTAGGGTGATAAGAACTTGGCGCTGTCAGTGCTGTGATAGTGGAATGATTTGCAAAAAATCACTATATCTTCTGTAGGATGAGTATTTTTCTTACTTAAATATTAAATATTACTACTATCAATTATACAATTCAGCGAATACTTTCATAAAACTACAGAACTTTTCAGGAAATTGTGTCGATAAACTGTACGTACAATTTGTTTGTAAACAAACACTCCAGCACAGTGGGTGAGACCGTCCATCAACAATGCGAAATGTCCCTACGTTTTTCGATTTTTATCGTAAAGTTTATCGGTAAAATTTTATTCAAACGATCTGATTAAAATTATCAACACATTTCCTGTCGATTAATAATAAGATCCTCTATTGTTTTAATATAAATCAATACTGCTCAGATGCTTCCCTTTTAACTTTCACAACTAGAGGGCGCCACCATAGACCTCAGCATTTCGATGGGAGTTAGCATGCCGTTTTATCGTTATTTTCTGTCCATGTACACGGTGGAAAAGATTGCTTTTGCTCTCAATACGATCGTGCCTCCCACAAGGGAGACAGGATGAATTAGTTTTCAGTCCCACAAGGATGGACAAACTGCAATTAACTCTACACAATCTTTGCTTTGCACACAATCATCCTTTGAGAAAAAAAGGACATGTGTGTCTGTGAACATATCTTTGAAATTGTAATATCGAATATGTCACCGGATAACATCTTTGTTTGGGGTTGTGTCGTTCAATCAGTGATGACGTTGTTCGATGGCAATGAAGCGTATCTTTGCCAGATTTTTGGCGTTAGATAATTGTTTATGCAAACTCATATCACGCTCATAAAACGTAGGGGGTTTGTGGCCTATCACACGTGACTCACAAATTCGATACACGAGAGAGCCAACGTGTGTGAGTGTCATACTAGACACTCCAAAAGGAAATACTGCTTTCCTAGAACGGAATCTATGGAGCTATTCATCTGTTTTTTTTAAAGATAAATGTTTCTTTTGCCAGCGGGACATAGCAAATCAGAATCGACAATCTCCGATGCTCTATGAACGTCCGCACCACTACACACTAAAGGTCCTCAATTGCTTTATTGCTCTCGGTGTGGGATAATCAGTGGCTGCAGATCCCACATCGAACGAGTAACTTTGATGATTGTTCTCCTTCAAGACGAGAAACCGTGGGCCGTTCCCCACTTTGAGACAGCACAATTCGACTTCATTAGGGTTTCAGGACTCGCAGATCGAGTGGGACAGATAAGCGCATCCTTGCCAACAAACAATTTAATCCCGTTGTTGACGTCGCGGAGGAAATCTTGCTCGCTCCTGCTAGCTAGCGCTGGCAATAAAGTCAATTTATTTAGTCTATTATAGGATGGTATTGCAGCACACGTTCTCACTCACCCCTCTCTTGAGAACGGGAGTCACATAACACGCTGAATCTACAGCCTAGCAGCAGCAGCAGTAGCAGCAGAAGTGTATAATTATTTCGACCCACAGTAATTGCTCCCTAGGTGGTGTTTTTCTTTCGCTCTCCCGTGTCCGAATGGAGGAGGGTTCAGAAATCAACACCCACCGACCAAGAAAACGATTGAAGTTGCTGTAAAAAGGCTGCAACTACCGTACGAACCCTCCCTTCAACAATTTACACCAATGTAATTTGGTTTTAAGTCGTTCCAAATTAATTGTTAATCGGAGAGAGATACCAAGAGCGCTGGTCTTGGGCAGCCCTAGGGCCGGATTGGTGTCCGTAGGGAACAAGAGCAACAGTGAGATAATTTGAGAGGTAGTCTGTGGTTTTTGAAAAGATCACTTACTTGTTCGGACAATTTGATCTATCGGGTACGGTTAATCGGGTAATTTTGGGACGTTCGGATGAGAGTGGTATCAGGTTAGAGATTTATGGAATTCTAGATTCTGACCCCTAAGTGGACGAAAGTTGTTTAATAGGAAAAGTTTGTTTTATCACTTATTGGAAGATGTAATCTGCAAGAAGTTTTGATGAACATTTTGCAAATGCTGGAGAAGTGAGTTACTCAACTTACTGATGCTGTAGTAAGGCCACCTAACGTAAACCCCAGAGAGTCTCATCGTCCAGAAGGAATCTGTTTGTTCGCAGGAGCTAGGATTCTCATTTAAACTTCCTAAAGTTTTGATCTATCCTTACATAAAAAAATCCCAAATCCTGTCGATGGGTTATGAAACAATGTGATAATGGTTTTATGACTGCATGCTGGAGCGATTAAAACATGCCGTCGTCCTATGAAACAACTCTCGACGGACACATTTAGCGATTTTTAACTAAAACCCCTCGCTCTCTGAACTTCAGCATAGCGGTCAGAATCCCGGAACGTCCATTTACATCTGGCTTAATTTATCTGGTGGTTTGTAATGTTCCGACTGTTTTGGAAACCGTTCCGGGCACGATAAAGGTGATAAAATCTTTGATCTGTCGAGGCCACTTTTTTACGACACATTTCCACGGCTGAGTTGCTGGAGCGAAAATAAAAACACAACACTTTGAACGTCAATTTTTAAGGTTTCCTGGATACGAAGTTTGAACCAAGCAGAGAGGGTACAACACACGCGTACAACTAAATACATTTACGCTAGCACGCAGATAACTATCGCACAGTGGTTTCCCCCTCGTTTCTTTCGATTGGATTGATGCTGTGGCGTGAAGGATGTTCCGTGTTCTATAGGGGGGGTAAAAACTGTGCATCAGGAGCACGCAAAAAAAAAGAATCAGACAAGCCACGAGACAAGAACCCCTACTTCGAGATGATAAACGGCCACAGGAAGAAAAACAAAACTGAAAAACAACGCCCGCACCGATCCCGGAAAAGCTGATTCCCTCTCCACCTCCTCCTCGGTCCACCCGGGTAAGTGAAACCGATGAGTAAACATTTTAGCAACATTCGAGAAGAAAAGGTACACAACACTAGCAGCAGCAAACCAAAAAAAAAAAAGGAAAAAGTTGTCCAAAACTGTGATGCTAAAGGAAAAGCGAAAAGTTGGAAGTACACACGCACGAGGACACGGGGGTGCCTGCGAAGTATGTTTATGCGATTGTTCTGTTTACGCTCGTTGACATCCGTAAGCAACACGGGGCGGTGGACGACAAAGTGCCTTCACGAGCTTGTGCCCACGTGGCGTGCCGTTCGTTTCCCGGCGGTTGTGTGGGTTGAATTGATTTCGACGGAAACTCGAACCGAATCCGCCTTTCCTTGGTCCTCTCGCTCCCGGGGAGTTTGGTCGATTGATTTTGATCTTTTTCTTGACGGCAAAGCGGACTGTTTGCCTGGTTTGGTAGAGTAAGACATATACGGTAGGCTTCTCAAAGAACTCGGCGTTTCGAGTTTCGTGAGAAGATTAATGATCACCGTAGGTCGAGTACGTATGCTCGGCGGAGGGTTCAATCAATGGTGGTGATTTACATGGCATTGATGTGTTGTTCCTGAAGAACACAGAAGAAATAATGGATGTTTTAATGGAACGAAGCATCATTTTAAACACATAGTTCTTATGAAGTACACAGATTCTATGATCACTCTCATGACGCTTCATTTAATTTGTCAGCAAAAAAATATCGCCAATCTGTAGGCTGAGGGGCTGTACTGCCAAGTGAACCAGTAGACAGATTGCCTGGTTTGTTGATGTTTTAATGTTGAGTTTGCAGCTTAAACCAACAAACATTTTACCCTCGAAAAAAGTGTTGAAATAGTTAATAAAACTTAGTTAAACTTTGTTAACTAAGATCCACTACAATCTCAAGAGGACTTAGTTTACCGTAGCTAGATATTCAGTCCTGTTACTAATAAGTACTAACATCTTGTGACGATACGGGTAGACCATGACTGGTAAACGTATATCACAATTAGCTAAGAATATGTTTAAGAAAGTCCATAGTCAGCAAACTGATGATAGTCCAGAGTTCCCTAAGAACAAACAGGCAACGGAATGTTGCTGCATTAAGAGATTATGCACCCCAAAAAGCACCAAACATCCATCTGGTAAATGAACGCCATCCAATTCGTGCCGGGTCGAGCTTCAATGAGGACTCTGTGTTATCTTAACATCATCGTCTACGCAAAAGAGGAAAGACAGACAAAAGCACTTTCGAAACTCTGTGTCGAATTAAGCCACTTTTCTCCCAAACGGCCATTTTGTTATTTTACCAAAATTCCTACTCACAAAGAGATCGTTTCCATTGTGTGTGTGTGTGTGTTTGGAAATAAAACACAAAATCACAACTTATTTCTAGTCACTGTGCTCCGTTCATTGAACTGGCGTGGCCGGGTTCACCATCCGAACCTTCAAAGATTTCAATCAACGAATCCAACAAAAGACGCACAAATGTGCTGAATGTTTTTGCTTGCCGCAAGTAAAAACACAAACGAACGAAACTGGCAGCAAAGAATTCTATTTCCAATTGCTTCCATCTAGCCCATAGCCATATCGCTAAGAAAACTTTGCCGCCATCTAGGCGCCAGCGTTATGTACGGATAGTTTTATTCTCAGCAGTTCCGCCCCGTGCTTATGCCACTGCCAGAAGTCTCCACGCCTGGGTCTCTAGAATGGCTGTGCGTTAGCCATCTTTTGTAACTTTTCCGTCTTTTGTTTCCGCTCCGTGTTGGAGAAGGACCGGGGATTTGTAGATCTAGGATTTGATTGTCCGGCGAAGGCGTACAAGGATCCCAATTTGTGGAGCTGCTGCTGCTGTTGGTGGCTGGTATCAACATGGGAAAAGGAATGATTTTCTTAAAATTGTATTCTCTAGGATATGGAAGCCATGGAATACAAGGAGCACAGGAATGGGTGAGCATCTTTTATGGACGATGATAACTTTTGATCGCCGTGAAGCCATGCATGACTAAAGAATGCATAAAATAAGCTGTAATAGCGCTTGCGAACGCTGCCGTATTCAGATTCTGTGATTTATTGCAGTAGTTCTATAACGTACGATGTACGCCCTCGTGAAAAGGCACATTCCCATTACCATCGTATGGGAAGTTTTTATGGACAAATGGTTGAAATTTATTGATAAGAAAAAGAAACTACAACAGATTCTATCGGTAATATTTGTAAAATAACTGGTACTAGTAGCTCGGTAATGTGCTGTTCGAACTCCAGTGAACAATTAGCTACGGAGCACCATAAAGCAAAGATTGGGCTGTGATAGTGTCTTCCAAACAGCCATTAGCAATGCATAACGAATGGCCAACTGAATTGACTACAATCACTGCAATCGATATTAATATGTACAAATGCTTTAGCTTTCCCTGCTCAATAAAAATCTTCCAATAGATTTTTGTCTATTATGCCGTTTTAGTTCTCCCGCTTCTTCACGTGGCCTCTTCCTCTGTGTGATGTACACATTACCCGATAAGCACATGCAGCCTCCGATCGTTTTTCTTCTCTTTTTTTTGTGGCGCATGATACCAACGCCTGCACGGAAGCATTGACTGTGTACATCAATTCGTCACACACCGGAAGAAGTGTGTGACCGTTCGGAACCGGCAACCGGAACCGACGTGCTGCCGAGTAGACATCGCCCATCACCCATCAATTTTTATTACCGTAACATCACAACATAACCTCTCACCGACAGTGGGACATTGGGAGTCCCCTTAATGTACGGGATTTGTTTTCATCGATGACGATCAACCCCGGCTTTCGATACGGTTCGAACCGGATTTTCGTCACTTCCGGGTGGATGACAAAGTTTTTCTTTCTTGAAGTCAAACTCCATTTCCTTCCTTCGAGCGACTTCCCTGGTCCTTGATTTGATTGTTACTTGTAGACGCGAGATAGACAGTGGCATAAGGGACGGCCGGAAGCGTGCAGCCGAATCGAATCAAAATAATGCCATAAATAAAAACAAATCAATTGTATCCTGCTGGATACAGGCGCACAGATACAGTCGACCGTCGATTGCCACCATAACCACATGGCTTCGGTTTAGTCATGCATGGGATGTAGGGTTTAGACACTTCTCACAACATACCAACTTGTTCCCGTGAAGTTGGAGGACGTTCCCAACGAGATTTGGAGGTACCAAAATCAAGTATATTCCACGCTAGGGTGGGGTTTTGCGAGCCGGTAAACTAAATCAACCGAAACACAACATGGGTGACAACATAATTTATACAAATGTGTCATACAGATGCAGAAGATCGTATCCAGAAATGCTATTAAGATTATCAGTCCAAGATGTCGTGATTTGGGCGAATGTTATATGGGTCTGTTTTGTTTGGTTACAATTTTCTTAAACTCTGGACAACATTATACGCAAACTATGGCTACAAACTAAAGCTAGCACCGGTACCAATGCTTTACTAAGGAACGGGCAGTAGTTTAAGAGAACTGAAAGCATTGTGCACACTTGGCTGGTTTCCATCCATCTCAAGAGGAAGTGACAGTGATGATTTCCTAGCCCGTTTTTTTGTCCTGCTATATTCTACAAAAGGGTAGAAAGTTTTACAGCTCCTGAACGATTCGGAGCAATTTTAACCCTCGTGCGCAATAAAAATGAATGCGAACCGAAAGGGAAAAGGACACTTGACGATGCAATTGATGCGTAACGAGCAAAAAAGGACATCTCCATGGATGAGTCATCGTGCACAAATAGAGATTTATTATCGTTTGTGATCGTTTGGTGCGATGTGGTGCAATGCGTACGCCTTGAAGATATGCAATGTGCTGCTTACAAATTGAAAATGTTCAACCTACAACTAGTGATTGTCTACATTTAGGCGCAAAGCAGGATAAAACTGTTGTTAATGTTGAAAACTGCCGTATACATACATAAATCCAATATAAAACATCCCTTGCAGGCAATTAACAGACCATCATCATCCGATAGACCTCGATCCGGTGCGCTCATGCATATTTATGTCATGTGCTACGAAACATTGTCTCACTTTATCGGTCGATGCCGATGACAAATGATAAAATTTCACGCCATCTTTTTATTCCGGATCATCAAACGGATTCACTGATGACAGCGCTGGATGACTCGGCAGCGCTGCTAATACGATCAATTGGCAACCGCGACTTCTGACTTCCCTACAGATAAGCACAGGGAATAGCAAGAAGGAGCAAGAAGGAGCTGTTCTTTTTCATGACTCATTCAGTTAATCCGTGATGTCTTCCCAAAACAAAAAAAAAAAAACCCCGATCCAATTCGTACCACGCTCCCTACCAGAACACTCTCCCGAAGCGTTGCGAAAATTAAAACGAACCGATTTTCCAGGCATCATTAACTCGTAATTTAATGATTTTTTATGATTTCCATTCCGCATCGGATAGTTTAACGATTGTTTCACCCTTGACGCGCGACTCTTCCGCTCGAGGCATCCCATTTGAAAGTGAGCAGTAAAACAAGGGGAAATTTTAATTGTCACCACCAAACCACCGACTCTACAAGGATCTCTCGAAGCAACCAACCGCCACTCGATGGACACCGGAAACGAACACGGAAGTGGCGGTGTGTGATGCAGTGTGACAACAGTATGCCGCTCTCGAATGCCGTACCGCGGGATGGTGATGATGAAGCTGAGATGTTGTGTAATAATCGTCATAAATAAAAAGATAAAAAGCCCCGCCATGAAAAGCCAGCCGTTCCGTCTCCCAAGGCAACGCGATGTCTGTTTTGCACAACAGAAGAACTAATCAACCGTTTACGGCACCACAAAAGCTTTCGGACCCGTGCGAGGTGTATCCGGCCAGCTGTGTGGTCGGAAAAAAGGGATTATAAATAAATAAATGCGCGTTGAAGCGATGGCAATTAAAACAAGTGCAATGTAAACAACAACAAAAAGCCAAGTGACAGTTGACAGCAAAAAATAAATAGTACTCAATGACAGTTACTGAGCAAGGATAAGTAAGTAAACACGCAAAGGATTGCATCTTCCATGGTGTGTAGCTCTTGCTGAAGTAAAGCGCTCAACAACAACAAAAAAAGGGAATAAAAATTCCGTCTGGGCGGATTCACTGAACCACAGCGTACCATAAATCAGCGATTCCCAAGCCTGCCGTCATCGAATCTTGGTAATATTTCTCGGCCCCGGCACCGGAAACCGTTCATAATGCAAACGTTACTGAAACCGATTTTAGGAAGATGCTCGCATCCGGAACCCATTCGAGCGTATTTTGTTCCTGCTGCCGCCTATTGGAACATTGCCAAGCGCCAGTCGTCGGTGACTGTAAGTATGATTCTTTTGCGTACATTTTCTTGTTGCCGAATCTCGGTAAAGCGCTCGCTGAAATAATGTTATTACAGTAATGCATTACAATATTTCCCAGTTTTGGGTGCGTGTGTGTGTGTGTGTGGATTTGTTTGCATGGCGTGGAAAGTGATATTTATTTATCTTCTTGCTTGCTTGTGGGGGTTAACTGAGGAGGGACGTGTTCTGCAGCAAGGGGTTCATAGGGATGAAAAAGATGGAAAGGGGACAACAAAAAAAAAGGGACAAATCTCGTGCTGCAGTAATAGTATGACAAATGTCACATTTTCCTGTAAAGCCATTCGTTTCCCTGTTCTGCGACCAAGAGTGGATTGAGCCGGAGATCCTTGCAGAGTCATCGAGTGGCAAATCACCTGCACGTGACCGTTTATATGGTGTCGTGCGGGTCAATGTTTGGGAGGATTTCGGGGTGTTTTGGGTGCTCTAAAATGCGTGCTCTTAAGTGAAGCTAATTAATCATGCAAAAACATGGGCAAGACTTGTCCTTGCAGTAAAAGTAGTTCGTTTTCCAATCAATCTTATGGCGACAAATAAGGAAGGAAACCCAAACCTGATACGATCTTCTATTTTAATATATTGATTGAAGTTAGTAATTGTACAAGCTGCAATAGTTTAGCGCAAATTTATGGGCTTTCACCAATCATTTGCATTTTGAGTGCAGGAACTTCCTTAGCACCAGAATTCTATTACCTAATGTGCTTCACAGCACCATAACGTATTCTATCATAAATTGCAAAGCTGGGTTGTACGAACGGGCACGAATTGCTTTGGGAACGATTAAATGGGACACAATTATGAGCCCATAACCGGTGTACGTACACATGACGCTATGCTATGAGGACCAGCACTCTTCAATCCCTCATGGTCGAACCGGCTACACTTCTTAAGGTCCCGTACCGGTCCCGTTTACGACTTATTTATGCGAATCAACGAAAGTGCAATAAAATGCCGCAAAAGGGGAAGTTTGCACGAAAACACCGGCAAACATAGAAATCCGTGCCTGGTCAGGGTAGAAGAAGAGCAGCTTAAAAATCGGCAGGAATTTAATCAAATTAATTGAAAACATTACCATTGCTCTCACGCGTCTCTTGTGCGAAAAGCGAAATCCCCGGAATGGGGCAGCTGTCATAATCGCCGTTTGCTGGATTTCGGCAACCAGCCCTATGGGAAGGCCGAATAATCGAATGGTTCATCTACTCCGATGACAAACGGGCAATTCTGCACAAAATGTGCAATTTTTCTACCCACCCGAATCGAAATGTGCCGGATGGCTGGTGCTCGACCGTGAAGGGTTCGCTAGCGGCCGTGCAAGGCGCGTCGATAAATCTCGGCTCGATTTCAGTCGGTTAAGTGAAGTGAAGACAGCTCAACAAAAGTGCACCGAGTGAACCAACTTAATTCAATTAATCGTGATGGTAATGAAAATTTATGGACCAATTTGCTTGTACCGTGCGTTACGTTTACTTTCTACGCTGTGGAATTGTTGGGCGGCGGCAGCGATACGAATGGATTTAACAAAATAAGAGTACCTTCATGATGCTTCGAAGGTTTTGGTGGTCGTTTTGGTGGCAAGAACTTCGGGGCGTTGACCGGATGCAAGGAGTTGTCCGGTAAGGATTAGATGAGGTTTGCTTAGCTCAGAGGAAAATCTACGCTCGAATGGATAATGATACTGACGATTACTTAAGGCTTTAATTACTTTACGGGACAATGCATGGAAATAAATCTTTATTCAAAAATATAATGCTAGGATGAAGCGGAATTCTACTAAGATATAACAGGAACGTTATACGTCTTAATGGCGTAGCCAAGTGGCAAAATCATACAAACGGTCTACAGCGTATCCTTCTACCAAAATGTAAAAAGGCGCGTTATCCTTCTACTAAACACACCGCTTAGGAATCAGATCCTTGAGGCCTCGAGTATTGAAGAGACATAGAGGATTTCTTAGTGATGAATTTTCCTATAAACTTACATTGTGGTCCTGAAGGCTCTCAAACTCTATAGGGGCGTCTTGTCACGTCATACGCTGTTTCCATTTGGCTTCTGTCACTGGCCCGGCTGGCAGAATGCTGCTTGGGGGCCACGTGATGCAGGTGATTGCTTCCCAGTCGAGTTTCTTTCGCTCACAAGTTTCTTCAACTTTATCTTATTTATTCTCGTTCTAAATCTAAGAGATTTATGTTTCTGTCGGTTGAACACTTTCGATAATGTTATCTTGCTGAAAAATATTGTCGGATCAAAATACCTCTCAAATCTATACTGGATCTCAAGTAGAAGAGTTCGTCCATTATGACCCTCAACGGCTGTACATTTTTTCTTAGTTCGACCCATTAAGTTTTCACTCCTTTGTGCCGTGAAACATCCTGTCGTTGAACAGGTATTGCATAGAGATCAGGTGTAAACCTTTCCATCGACAACATTTGGGTCTAAGACAACAGTTTTTGAGCAATAAGGCGTAATTTTGAATTATGATATCTAACTATGCTAGAGTATACTGTCCTTTTTGTGTTATATAGAGATAATAGCATTCCATTAAAAAGCTGTTGGTATAAGAACTTCACAATTGTGTACCTTATTAGATTCACCAGTGTATCTCATTAGATTCTCTCATTACACTACGTAATGAAAATGGCCATGGCTGATCAGGATTCATGTCGGTAGTTATAAGATCGGAATCATAACATCCTCATCAAATGCACTGTAAATTTGTCCAATAAGACTTCGAAGATTGATTTTGTTCCGTGCTAGCAGCGATTGGCATGTTTCGCAACGCTTGCATAAAATGAGAAAAAGCTGTTAGAGAGTGGCAGAATGATTGCCGAAACTGCTGACAAGCTTATTACTGCGGAAATCGACCCGGTAACAAAAGCGGAAAACCGGAACGGAAATAAAATGGCGTTGCTTAGTTTTGCTTACAAATCTGCGTTATTCTGCGGTAAAGTTGTGTGTTCTCCAGGTTCGCTCCAATCTTGAAGAAAGACAGATTTTTTTCCTTTTTTTCACCACGAAATCATTTTGGAGGCTCTGTTGGTCGTTTGCTTGCTTGTATTGCTACCTTTTCAGTGTTCTTGGGCAACGTCAGCAGTGTGGAGCGATGTACAAAAGCGCCGTTCTTCACCATAGTGGCGCCAGTTGGGCGGTCGATTGGCAGCGTTTTTCTTTTTTTTATTACTGTTTTTTTCCACTGCGTCAATCTATTTTCAAGATCTCGGGTTGGGCGCTCGAACATAACCTGGGAAATAACACAAACACTACGAAAGGATGGTCTGTGTTTTTACATCGTTGTCAGCAATGGCAACGTGGGCTGCAGTGTACTATGTACTATTGAGTGCGAGAATAAAATGGCGGTTTGCGCATAGACTTGGTGGCCCCAAACACGATGCCACATTCTGTTATTCTTTCCACAAAGCATGGGATGGAATGTTGCTAGCGGGAAAGAAAGAAACAACATTTGCTATACCGAATGCGTCGCATAGGCTTAGAGGAGCAAAGAACGGTGGAGGATTTCCCGGGCAGAACAATGATATAAAATGGCGCCGGAAAGGCTGGAAAACAAGACACGACTGGTTTGCGGATATTTCGTTGAAGCCCGGGAAGTTACAAGGGCGCAAACGGAAAGAATCCGTAAAAAAGAGCAAAGTTCTATGTACTCCGTGCGCATCCATTTCAATTGCCATAATGTGCTAAACGTTACGGCAAGCGTATTGATTTTAAAGTTAAGCATTTGCATAAAAGGAACGTGATGAACGATACCTAAAGATATCGTTAATGGAATGATTAGCCAAACATTTTTGTTGATCATATTCTTTTCTTAAGAAACACATAAACTTCTTTACCTTTATATCTTTCAACACAGCGTCGCCATTTTGTTTCACAAAGAAAAGGTTCTCCGTGTACCCTTCGTTTATGTACTTTATTTGTGCACCTGATCCATCGTATCCCGATAGCACAAAAGCACATAAGAAAAGTTCGTTGGCCATGCCATTGAACCTCCACCATTTCATTCTAGCTCGCCGTGTGCGCGCAATAGCACACGTGGTGTGGGGATTTTATGACAAGGAAAATATCAAACAACCAGTAGCGAAACAGCTCGGGCGAGCTACCATCGTTCGGGATTTCCACACCACACTGCCCCATACACTAGAAACGGTAGCCGCCATACCGGTGGGTGGATCCAGGAAGAAAAACTGCGCACTGGAACACTGATTTCAGCATCTTCTGCGCGATTTTTCTTTCACGGGCCAATGGACTTTGCATTAGATAGCGAGCATTGGGTGGGGCTGTGTAGCAAATGTCTTCCTCGAGATTTGTGCCGAAGTTCTGTGGAAAGTTTTTATTAAATCAGTGTTTTATAACAACATCTTTTTATGGCACGGTTTTACATCCACTTTTGTAGCATTCAAAAGTTTAAGAACTTTTTGTAATTGGATTTGAAATGATGAGATGATGAGATATAGTATTCAATGATTTTCGATGAAACAATTTTTATGGACGAATGGATGATTTTTATGGAAATTGATTAGGCTATTTTCTTTTTCGCCCATTAATGTAAATATGGTTCTATTGTTGATTTTTATTACAGTATAAAACGAAAGAAAGTTCTTCGAAGAAAGTTCTTCTGCATTTTGCACATTTCTACATCCAAATGTAACCTGATTGAATCTCGGATAAGATACATTTTAATTCGATTTAAAAGTTAAAAAATCGCACATACCAAACTTTGATTCATTGGGAAAATTAATTCTTACTCGGGTTCTTCTTGGCTTAATGGCCCTTCATGTCAGGTCGGTCGTACTATAGCTATATATACCACATAGCAGCGGATATTCAGTTCTTGCTACTGTGGAACGATTTGGATAAGATGGTAACATCCTCTCGTGTCAGGGCCACAACCCACAAAACCCACAACAAAAAACAAATTATGACGAAAAATACAATGTTCATTATAGATTTCTCTGTCATGCCTTGTACGACGAAGTATTTAATTTTCCGAAACAAATTTTTTGGATAATTCTCCACCCGTCCGATTCGTTCAGTTTTGAATTTGACGTCTTCGCTGATTTGCCGAAGAAAAGTTTGAAGTTTGCGATTGCCACCCCATCTTTGACGTTTTCGTTCAAAATAGGGGTGGTTGGGATAGTTTCGTTAAAAAGTATCGATTGTTTGTGACATTAGCTTCGTTCAATGAAAATAACGCTTTGGTTGTGGGAAGCGGAGGCAATTTTTCCATTTAAACTTTATTTAGATTAGTACCAAGTGTTTTAAACCCTGTTCAGTGTACTTTAAATTCGTTGTAACAATCGTACGGCGTAATTCTGGCGCCGCAAAACTCGGGAACGAATGTGGTTCTGCCGTATTAATCTGTCCGTGTTCATGGTGTTTTGTGAGTGCTGACCGTGCCTTACGCGATTACTGCCAAACCTTTTTCTGTAAAATTCTGCACGAAAAAACATCTGCAACCCTTCCAATCAGGTACGTGCGAATCATTCAATGCTGCTTCAGTGCGTGGGTGCTATTATCCAAAGGGATTGTAATCGAAAAGTGTGCAAAATCAAGCGCTGCATCTGCATCTGGTGCCCGTGTTTTGCCCGTGGTACTGTGTTGGCCCTCCTCACCTACATAGGTGGCGGTGGTGCGATATGACAAAAAAAAAAAAACATTGCACAAATGGTTCGCTCCTGCTTGGCAAAAATAAAGGTTGCCCAATAAGCTTACCAAGATAAGGGGACACAAAGCATTATCGTGCCGGAGATGGTGTGGATTTTGCTGACATTCGTTTGCGTGTTGCTGGTAGAATTACAGTCGCGTACGAGTGGGTAAAAGATTTAAATTAAACAAAAAATGTGATAGAAATAATAGACTTGAAGCACGCGAGTGAGCGTCAGCGCGCTATAGGTGAATATTCGTCGGAAGGATGTATTTCAATTTCATTACGCTCAGGTTTATCAATCATCGGTATAAAATTTACACTCTGGAAGTGGTGGCACATTACCAGCTTTGGACGTTTATCGGATGAACTAACTGGTCCGGATGTATCGGATGTGATTCATGAAGCATCGTCGCAACCGGAGCCCGGGTTTCCGGGAAAATTGGACGGGTGGGGCGAGGAATGATGTAGAAAACAAATACTTATTTCTCAACGATAACCGCCCAGACACACTGTAACTGGAACCGCAAGGCCTCCGTGCTCGAGTGTACACAGAGATACTGATAACGGAATGCAGTATAGAAACTGATTTCCTGGTCTAGCATAAAAAGCATGTCCCGTCCAGAATGCGCTGCGCTTACCCTTTGCCATACGAGAATCGAGGAGTTTTTTTTATTGTTAGTAAAGCAACAACAGAAAAAAAACTTGGTTACCCAAATACACACGGCCATAATCATCGAGGTATTCCATTAGTTTTCGGGCGTAATTTCTCGGTACTCGGTGCGTGGTAATATTCGTGGACCATCATACGGTGTACCATTCTCTCTCACTCGATGGTTGAATGAGCGGATAGAGTACGGTTTATTTTTCGTGTTCTAAAATTAACCGCATATGAAATCATCATGCGTTATTTTTGGTTCTCGGTAAACTACCAGCACCGAATGGATGGTTGGTTGGTTAGTTGGTTGGTCGGTCGGATGCTGGTTGGTTTAGGTTACCCGTTCCCCCTACGTTGAACACTGTACACCTTGCCCGTTCGCCGATGGACAGGTCGAAGGGCAACATGGGTTTGTAGAGAGGAACTCACCATTCAATTATTCGGTTGCTCATCCACCGAACGTCGAATACTAACAACCGGGAGTGGACTGCGTATACAGGTCCCGGTGGGATTCGTTGAACTATGATCGTGGAATGCTGTCAATCAGTTAATAATCCATAGAAACTATGTGATCCTGCTAGTCTACCGAAAAGGTCCAAGACTTCTTGACATCGTCCAAGACCTTTTCATCGGTCGTAAGCGGTTTCAACCCAATCTGTTCCATGTGACGAAATGATTACACCAATAGGAATGAAATTTAGGAGCGATGATGACGACTACTGGTAATGGAAAAATACATTAAGCGTATCAGTAATCGTTCAAACGTCAAATTTAGATTCATAAAATGCTTGTCTCGCAACGGATTTCGAATACAACTCAACCACAATGCAATGATAATTTAACTGATTTTCAAGATTACGTCGTCAGATGATTTGATTGGCGCCGTTTTAACCCATTCCGCTTCGTTGACCCTCCCGGGTGAGCAATCATGGTAAACCCAGGTGCTAAGAGATCGTTTGAAAGATGAATAGAAATACAAAACGCACGGTTTGTGAGAGATACGAGGCACGAGGCATCCCAAGCGTTCCATATGGTTGCACCCCACCAGCAGCCGGGATTGATGAGTACAGTGGTGCAGCAGCGTTCGGTCGATTACCGGTTATCAGAAATCATCGCTAGACCCTTGGTCCTTGGTGCATTTCAGTCAGCTTGAAGTGGAAGGGAAGATCGCTACCGTGCGATATACCGGTTTGCCTTGAGGCGTTGGGCGGGACGATGCCGAGATTGAACGGTGAACTACATTCGGTCATTCGAATCTTGGATCTGTCGGGTTCGCGCGTTGCACGTTATGAATGGCAGGTTTTGTGAGGGTAGTTGAAGACTGCACCCATCGGTCGAGACTGAAGCTACTATCCCGAAAGCGTGAGGAAAAAGAACAAAACCACCGTGCACACATCTTGCAATTGCACTTGCACTTGTTCCCGCTACATTGCACCACACCATTTAAAGTGGAGCGCTTTTGGAGTGTTCGGCGCTCCAATAGTATTGGAGAGATCGATTGCCCAAGCAGCTCGGTAGTATGGCCCCGAGACACCCACTTTGCAGCGATGATGACGGCGTCGGCCCCACTGGTGCTGATATCATTGCTGAACTATTTTTACAAGTCTCTCCACACGCTCGTCATTCATATGCGCGCTGTTCGTGTGTAAGCGTGTGGCGAACTTTTGCCTAGCTGGGCCTTCGGTTCCTTCGCCAGCTCCTGCCTTTGGAGTCTTTGGAGGGTTTAACAGTTTGCATCAAAATTTGCCTTCTACAGCAAGCGTAGAAGAAAACCAAACTATGGCCGTGTTTCACCTTGCTTTATTCCGACGCCTTCGCATACATGACGCCCAATCGGCCATAGCACCCATTCCCCCGGGGGCGGACGATTGGTTTTTTTTTGTTTCGATTTGTTGTAGCCCGGCAACTTGTGGCAAACTATAGCTTCAACCGAAAGGAAGCAAATCCTACGCTTCGACGCGCAATCCGCCCGACTCTAATCTGGCCGCTCGAAGATGCTGGTTGAATGAATCGATCGTAGATGGGGGACTGTATAAATGTCACCTCCACCTGGATATTAGATCTGTTGATTTGTTGCTGGGGCGGAAATGGTTTTACACTGGATCCAGTTATTTATCCAGTTTGGCGCGGTAATGAATTTTATGAATGAAACCTGTCGTCAAGGTGATCTCTATATGCATGTTGGGCACTGTTTTTGGAGCAATTCTTCCTCTGTAGTCGAATGTGATAGACTACTCATCTAGAATGAATTGAATTGCTAGATCCTCGATAACTATGACACAAAAAAGTGTTTACATATCTTAGCACGCATCAAACAGATGATGGATGGAAGCCGTATGCGTTTGTTGGTGACATTCTTTAGACGAGAAAATGCTCCTCGCACCCTGACTTGGATGTCTTCGTTGACTCCCGCCACTCTCAAGGGAAAACTGTGTGAGATGGAATGCATTGCAAAGGGGTCGGCTTTCCCCGGGAGAAAGCAGCAACAAAATCACAGCCCCACAAGTGCACGTCCGTACATCAATCTGGCGTGGCGGCGTGATATCGGCGACGAATGGATGGAGTCCGCCACGGCCACACCATGGTCCATGGTCACCCTTTTTTGGCAAGTAACGGTGCGAAGTATGTGCTAGTGCAAACATACGGAGAATAAACGAGTTCTCTCTTCAGCTGCATTCCGGCGCTCACGGTACTACTTCATATTGGTCAAACAATACACAGTACTAGAAGAGGATATCTATCACCTGTCCACGCGTGAAATAACCTAATGAAAATATTTCCAAAAAATGTATTAAAACCCTCGATCCATCGATCCATGAAGAGCGAAAAAACGGCGAATAAAAACAATCGACTGTCATCAACATTTTGCCTGTTTTTGCCATCAACACTTGCTGGTTTGGGGGTGAGCATCTTGGCACGCATCTTGGCCTTCCCTACTACCCCTAGTACACCGATTGGTGCGAACGATCGTTTGCAGTCGGCTTTCGGGCACGAAAGATCACGATCGTCAGCCGGCTCGCGGCCGATCGTTCGCTCGGATGGGGAGTTCCGTACGTGTTCGCTGAGCGCTGCGGTTTCAATTTGAACGATCACGTTGCCGGAACCGGTACCTCCTCGCGGTTAGTTGCGCGTTGCGTGTTGACTTCTTTCCACAGTTTAAGCGGTTCCCGCCTTGCGAGTGGCGTACGTGGTGTGGGGGGTCGTTGGTGGTGGAAAGAACTGTGAGTGCGCGCGCGCGCGCCAACACACTTGCTTATTCGCTAGCCTTCTCCTGTGTGTGGTTTTTTTTATTGGTGTTGTTGATCTTGCTTTTTTAGGTAAGAGTGGTGTGCATACGATTAAATTTTGTGTTTCACTGTGTGGAAAAAACGTCATTACGAGGCGCATTTCTTGAAGCAGAGTTAGTGTTGATGAAGAATTGCATTCATCGTCCTTCGGAAGAGGGTAGTTTATAGTAAAGTGTTGGTGCACAGGAAGCAAGATGACCAATAGTACGTTTTACTGATGAAACGTAGCATCTTTGAAAGTGGGCACAACAAGTGGAGAGAATATAAGGCAAAACTGAAGATTGGGGATAGGCGTTGCGAAAGAATATTAGCGTGTGTGTACTTTATAGCGTTAAATAATGTAGGAAACAAGCCTTTAAACGTGATGTTAAGCTTTATCCTCATCATCCTTGAAGTTCACAGCTCAGTGATAAGTTATTTTCAGCGCAAGAAAAAGAAAAACTTCCCGCAAAAGGGAATCTTTTCGGTTTTTGGCATCCTTTTCTTTCGGTCATGTCCAATTAATTTAGGAAACGATCCGTTTAATTCAATAACCAACCGTCTCCCAAGTGTACAGTTCGGCTTAGAAGTTAATCCGAGCAAAGTTTCTGTTTTGGATGTGACGTTAGGTTTGTTTTAAAGCAGTGTATAAGTTGTGCTACGGGTGTCTGGAAGATTGAATACATCCGGTGTAGAGGAGTAGAAAATGAAGCATCGTGTTTTTTTCTTGCAGCACAGGCCAATCTTTAGTATATTGGTAAACATCAGACGGCTTCAAGTGTGTGGCAACGTCGTCGGATACAGTGTATTTATAACATAAAAATCCCCGTGACCGCTGTGTGAGCTGTGAATGTTTTTGAAACATAATTTCGCGCCCACAACTTCATCCGCGACAGCAGCAGCAACAGCAGCAGCAGCAGCCAGTTACTCCTACTTATCTTAGTGGGGTGGATTTTTTTTCTGTATCAATTGTCTAGCAGCAAGGCAGAGCGACTGATCGAAATAACCTCGAAAGATCGCGCACCGGTAAAGCGACGGCTCGTCCCACTCGAGCAGCAGCATCCTTGTAAGTAGTGTGTAGCATTTGACCTCTCCTACTACTGTCCGGTTAGGGCATACTACTAGGGCATCGGTTTTTCGTATCTGCCACCCTTTCATCAGCCGTGCTTTGCTTCAGATCGCGTTGACGCCTCCGCAAACATTTTCTGGCAGTTTTGCCACTTTTAAGATCAGCTAGCATGAGTTGGGGAGAAACAAGGCGATACGACACGATCCCCGATCGTAGACCCGTGCAGTTTGCATGGGTGTCGATGGGGACGCTTTAGTATGGTCGGGGTACGATCGGTTCTCCTACGTGGAGACCTGTGCCGTGAAGCGGTTAATTGGATAATGTGGAGGCTGTAACGGTGAAGGTTATGGTGAGTGCAACATCTCACGACGTGCACGTGTGTGTTGCAGTTAATGCAAGTACCGTAGTTACCTGCTACTGTGTACGGTGAGGTATGATTGGTCAATTCGGTGTGAAAGACTCGAATTGAGCAGATAATGCAGCCACGAATAGCCCAAGGAAGCTCTCAGCAGCGTGCAATTCAATCCCAGCAGTAGTAGCACGGTGATGATTCGCGATCGTTTGTCGAATCGATTGGTTTCACAACGTTACATGAAAGATTTATCTTTAGCCAGTGACGTCTTAACGATAATTCGCGTAAAGTCTCTGCACACCTTTCGAGCTGGTCCGCAATTGCGATGCCACGTCACGCGTGTTAAGAAACTTGCCACCACTACACGGCTCTCGGCCAATGGTTTCTTGTGGTGGTTATAAAGAGAGGCCCTTCATGGTCTCGTCGCATCCGGCTAACCAGTTTTGTATGCCACAAACCATCTCCCTACCCTGTTTGCTCGGTGACGATTTCGCGATCGCAGGTGTATGGTTTTGTTTTGTTGTCCTTCCTTCGACCGATGCTTTTTTTTTTTAGTGTCACTCATGTCCAATGTGTTTTGCGTCCGTTTCCGAGCATAAAACTAGCTCGCTGTAGCGTCCTTCGCATTCATATTACGTCAGGAAGACTGGTATCTTTCGCTGCTTTTATCGTCCGTTTCATTAAGAGTTGTCGCACGAGAGTGTGTTCCTTTGCAGAGATTCGAGCTCTTGGTTTGGCTCGTAGCCAGCTTTCATCTTTCTTTAATAATTCAGTTCCCCCTTTTTTTCGTACCTCAATCGCCTAATAAATGAGAATTTATATCCAATTCATGCAAAACGTAAAGCAAGCAAAAAAAAAACCATTGCAAGTTAGGCAACCTGAATCGGTCCGGAACCTGTTTTCCACAGATATTTGCGGTGGTTTCAACATAATGTCCACTGGTGCTTTCAGTATCAAAACAACACCGAATTTTGGGGGAAGAAAATTCAAAAGAAATCACATTTTTGGGAAGGGACTGGATAATTTTTCGTCCGCGCGCAACTCTCCGCCGGCTTAAGCTATAAATAGCTTTCGATCACGTTCGAACAACCACCGAACCGACGAGTGTGTGGCCATTCCGGATCGTCTCGTATGTTCGCATGATCGCTGTGCTGCGTCCTGTTTTCTTGTGATCTTGGCAGCATTTGGGTAACATCTGGATGGGTCGTCTAAGTTTAGTTCTAACATCTCACGACGTGCACGTGTGTGTTGCAGTTAATGCAAGTACCGTAGTTACCTGCTACTGTGTACGGTGAGGTATGATTGGTCAATTCGGTGTGAAAGACTCGAATTGAGCAGATAATGCAGCCACGAATAGCCCAAGGAAGCTCTCAGCAGCGTGCAATTCAATCCCAGCAGTAGTAGCACGGTGATGATTCGCGATCGTTTGTCGAATCGATTGGTTTCACAACGTTACATGAAAGATTTATCTTTAGCCAGTGACGTCTT
>KZ062791.1:37655-106578 GCA_002091835.1 Anopheles maculatus
CTTAAGCTATAAATAGCTTTCGATCACGTTCGAACAACCACCGAACCGACGAGTGTGTGGCCATTCCGGATCGTCTCGTATGTTCGCATGATCGCTGTGCTGCGTCCTGTTTTCTTGTGATCTTGGCAGCATTTGGGTAACATCTGGATGGGTCGTCTAAGTTTAGTTCTTGCACTACTAAAGAAGTGATAACATGCAGTAAAAACTGTGGGATTTGAGTGTTGGTGTAGTATGCTGCATTTTTCAGCGTTTGCATATTGAGAATTCTCGATCTCGGTTTCGATCAATCAGAACATGAGCCAGTTTAGGTGGTCTATCCAAAGGAAGAGATTCCGTTGCCTCGAACTGCCGTGTTTAATGTGCTTGATGGCCACTGACACACGTGCCTAGGGTACAGTGGCATCGACTTTATATTTAGAACTGCGTCTTCCAATTGATGACAGTTAATGTTACTGTAACTTGTTAATGTTTTTCGTGTCGTTGGGGGATTATAAAGTACAACTTCTTCACAGAACTAATGTTCTGTCGGCATCAAGATAAATTACAGAGGGTAAAAGGCATCGGTGTGTGTTATGTTACTGCCTAGAACGAGAAAATTGTAGGTTCGCTTCAATGTTTGTTTATCTCTTCGTCGCCACCTCTTATCGCAGAGTCTAGTGGAGCTTGAATCGAAACCCACCGGTACGGTGAGACCGGTTTATCAGCATAACAGGTTGCTCACCTGTTCTTATCTGGATGTACAACCGCCAGAGACCAGAGCCATTTACCAAACACACGCCCAGCTCGCGAAGTCACCAACATGAACGAAACTGTTACTTTGCCTTTGTGGTGGCGTCAAATATCAATAACGAATGAGAGTGGATGCTGGAGGAGGCTCCCCATCCGCGAATGGCGTCGTGGTGGGGCAATTAGCTGTTATTGTCATGCGAGCGCGATCGTGCGCGGGTGACTAAGGGCAGCGAATATTGATAGACGAGCGAGATGTACCACCACACAACATTGCCAAACAGCATCGCTCTCGCGCACGTTCGTCCCAAGCGCTTTCGAGACTACAATTGACTCCAACGGATATATCGGATGTATTACCTCATCATCGTTCTCGGATGCTCCGAACCACAGACCACTCGGCGAGATCTCGCGTACACAGACTTCGCCGCTAATTGGAAAGGTTAATTTTGCGCGTGGAGGCATCAGGCAGGCAGTATAGCTACTTGAGCCTCCCCAATCATGACTTCATTTTTGTGTTCGTCCCCCCCTCCCCCCCATACACAACGGGTGTTGTCCTTGTCGAGGCGAGTTTTAGTGGTGTTTTTTTCCTGTTTTGTTTTGTTTGCCAGTTGTGTGATGCAGGAAATGGTACAAATACATACAGCCGATGTTGGCCATACGATGTTCACCAAAAATGGGCCATCTTGACGTGCGAATGGGTGTGTGTGTGTGTTGACTCTGTTCATACTTCCGCTCGAACTCGGGTTGCCAAAGCTACGTTTATTGGTATTCAATCATTCGCTTATTCGGTTATGCACTGGAACCATTTATGGGTATCCCTTCTTCGGTGGCGTGGCACTACGTCTCGTCTCTTTATCCTCAACGTCCGTATCTTTCGTGTGCGGAGAATAGCTAAAATATTCTCAAACCATTACGCTACTGCTGCTGCTGCTGGATCTTCTGTATGGGGACGCGAAAAAGGAGGTCCAAATCGTTGTCTTGATGTGAGACTGCTTTGCCTGTGACTGGTATGGTATGTGCCCTCGGGGTGGCGTCTCGTTGAGAGGTGGGGAAAGGCCGAAGATCTGTTAGAATAATAAACATAACCTAAATTTATCTCGCACCGTCAGCTTAACGAATAGACGGACAATGGCAAGAAATAGGGGGCTGATTGGAAAACAGCAGCAGCAACATAAAAAAGCCAACCGCGCAATGCTTCATCATTTGCATCGAATGCCGATTCTCGAACCGTGTACGTCCATTGTGTTTTGATTCTGCTCTCCACGGCTGAGCAAGTCTTAGCAGATCTTTGCCAAACCAAATCGGGAAGGTGTAAACATACGTTTATGTGTGTGCCTCGCCTTTTGTCTTGTGGGCAACGTACGTTTCTTCACCGTCGATTTATGTGGTAGCAGCGTAGCGTGAAGCGAAAGTATTCCTCGTCTTTTGGGGGATAGAATCTGTTTGCAAATATGGTACCCATTACCGGATGATTTAGGTTTTAGTAGCCATTTGAAATAAACACTGTGGAGAGTGTGTTAATTAAATTATGAGGTGAAGTTTCGTTCTTTGGAATATCTGCGAAACAGCCGAAGGAGCAGGGTTATCCAGTCGATAACTTCAGACCACTAGCCGAGCTCACCTTTTGATTTAGAGTTCCTGAAACCTAAGGCTAAGAAATGTCAAGTGAATATTTTACGATCGAACGTGTTGGCGCCAACTCCCGATTGTAGCGTGCTGGAAGCACCAGTAATGTTGTCTATATAAGGCAACCTCGGACGATCGTCCAAGTTCTCAGACTGGAGGTCTCTCTCTCTATATCAAACACTTACCACCGGTAGAGGACCGTCCGGTGCGCCGTCAGCACACAAATCGATTGATCTAATGGGGCCGCGTCTCAATTGGCGTTGGTGCAATAGAGTGCAACGGCGAGTGGCCCCAATGCGCTACTGATTTGCTGAAGTATCCACATTCATACACACACACACACAGAGCGCGAGTGGTCGTGAATACTTAATTTATGATCGTGTTTGCACATACACGGGTTGATTGGTGCCGAATGGACTTTGGCTGGCGCACGCTGTTGGAGACCTCGCAGGAAATGTTAAAGAGATTGCGCAAGAAACAACTCCCCTTCGCAACGGAAGAGCTTCCTTCTTGAGGGTGTATTTTTGTAAATTTCCCGGATGTCTCTGTATCTGTGGATGGGTAAGTTTCCATCGAGTTTCTTGCTGATCGTGTGCATTGCCGAGTCAGCGGGGCACGCGCTCAGGTTTCGAATTCTCCTGCTAGCTTCTGCACCCAAGGGAACTATGCGTGTGTGTGTGTTGTTGATCCCCAGTGCAACGCATGCATTTTTGTGCTGTTTGTTTACAGAATGCTCCAACGACTCCAACGGAGTGTGATGATGATGGGGTAGGTAGCTGGGTGTGTGGCACAATTTTGTTGTTGCCATCATTGCTGTTGTCCGTCGCGTCGTTAGCGTTGTGCGCGTCATCAGTTTGTTGAGGTGTAAGGGAGGTGTTGTTGATACATTCGTCTGTTTGCTTCTTCATTCCGTTCGGGGTTGGATACGTACGTAGGATGCGTGGATGTAGTGGGGGGGGGGGGGGGGGTGTGTATAGCCTTTTTTTCGTTGGAGGTTCTCTGCGTACATTCCTGCGAACTTCGTGAAGGTGTAGTGAATACTCCTGGGTAGCTAGCGATTAAGCTGTAGCGTGTTGGAAGTGTTTTGTTATCTTTTCTTGGCAGCAAAATGTCTTCAACACGTTTTCTGTTTGATTTTTATTATGGCTGGAGTATTCGTTGGAGTCTCTGCCAGATAAGACTGTCGCTCCCCATTTTGTATATCCATCTTTGATACGAACCTCGCGAAGAAACGAAATCGTCTAGATTTGTGTGCGTCTTTAAAGTTGTGTGCTCACCCCGGATCGTTTAACACCATCCAAGCGTAGGGTCGTCTACCATCAATCTTGTCTTATAGGACACTGACATCGTCGGAGCTGCTGACCATGGCGATGTGGTGGTGTCACGCTAAGCGCAGAATTAGGCCCACCACTTTACAGCGGGCACATACTTCAAAGCACATACGAGCATTACCTGTACGACGGATACGACCCTGGACGCGGGTGGATTTCTTCCTGATGCACAGCTACACACACGCACCTTTCCCCCCTGTGTTTTATGATTTGATCCGCCAGGACCAAACGAATGGCGCAATATTTGTGCTGACTGTGCATACTAAAAATAAGCATCGTGCGCACCACACGTATCGTACCACACATACACACGAGCACCGAATGAAGTAGAGTGGTGCCTTATAAATTTCGCACCACGCTAGCAACTCTACGGTTTTTGACGTTCGAAGGCGTTTTAGAGGGACGTTTCTACTTCTTCGGACCGTTGCAGTATTCGCCACGCTTGTATGCAAAATCGACAGCTGAAGATGGGAATGAGCAGACGAAAAAAAAACTACAAAATCCCCTATATCTCACCTTCGTTTGCTTCAACAACTCCAGCTAAGAAGTCTCTCATGCTAATATGATGACGAACGGAAGTAAATTCTTAAAAAAAGATATATTACTGCAGTTTGTGGGTGTGATTTATTTTGCAAAGTTGAAGTTTAACACGAAAAAAAGCATATAAATCATGTTCGTTTTATGTCACAGTACAATAAATGAGGGAACTACAAATATTGAAGTTCCTGTTTAATGTGGAACTGACATTTTGTAATTTACAGAACATAATGTGTCTGTATTTAAGACGTCTCCACAAAAATCTCCACACATGATACAATCTGAGCACCATATGTGCGAACAACAAACCATCTATCAAGGTTTGGAGGGAACCAGAGGCGTACCAGTCAAAATCTCCTCATTTTTAACCAAACAGATCGTAATTTTTGGGATTATGTCAAATTTGTGGTTGATTTTGTTGCGTAGACGAAAAGCGTTCACATTTGGTGTGTGGAGATTGAGGCAAAAACTCTCGCTTATGACCAAACCGTACCCGAACATGCATCTTAATCCTACGCACAGCCGTTTCTCACGACCAGCTACGGAGAGCTAACGAATAACGATCGTTTTGCAATGTAACTGTGTTTTCATTTGGGACGGAAGATGTATTCTCGCGTCTCGTTTTCCCCCAGACTCACTAACAGCGATAGACGTCACAGTGTAAGTAGCGGCACAGCATCTTTGAAACGGGAGACACTCGGTTGTTGCGTTTGGTAGGAGAATGAAGGATGTCGCTCCATTGCACCGGGTAAGCCGTTCGTGATGTTGTAATTGGTCGCGTGTGTTGGCGATGGACAGTTTCTATTTATTCCTCACTTCAGTATCGCATAGCAGCGCCCATGTGTATCGATCGGATGTGATCAATCGTATAGTAGTGATCAATCGCTCTAGAAAGGTGTCACTGGATGTGTTCCTATTTACATATTCCAACACCGTCGGGTTACGGGGAACGTGTGTACGAAACAGTTTGGGAAAGAAAGTGAATGCTACAAGAAGGTGTAGGCGTTTAAGATTGTGTCGTCTGCGAAGTCTTCGACCGGGAGTCGTAACATCTCTGAGACACTGGGGCGTAATTTACGATCGAAAGCTGTCTTATTATTTTTTTTTGGGGTTTTCAATATCTGTAGGGCGCCTCAAAGAAATGACACACCGATCGAGTTGATCGAGATCATAAGAAAAAACTTGTATCTTGTATCTTGTGGTTGAATATTGAATATCTTGCCTCCGGATGTAGACACGACATAAATTACGCACATTATAAAATCGATCGAATTTCTGTGGAGAAGCACCCAACAACATCCCACTTCTGTTTTCGTATCACAATTTTCAATCACAATCACAGAGTAAACAATTCATTAACATATGCCAAAAGTATCTCGAATCTATATGTGTGTCTGCTGCACTTTCCACAAATAAAACTTCTCTTCGACTTCTTACAGCAGCGATGGATGAATATGAATGATTTGGCAATCGTTTAAAGGGTGTGACACAGAACGCACAACTGACGCTCTCACCCGTCCTGTGTATGCCCTTTTCCGTACGTCTGTCTGGTGTCGGTGTGTTCCACTTAATGCTGTGTACCACTGACAGATGAATCACTTTTGGGCGTCTCGAAGACGCCACTCGGCACGATGAGTGCGCGCACTGTGTCACGATCGATCGAGAAGTGGTGCCAAAAAGAGACGCTGGTGCTTTTTGTTTTATTTATCGTCATGGCCCTAATTGCCTGCCCGTTGAGGAGATCCTCTTATTGACGTAGTTTTGAGGAACTAAGCAGACAACAGCCGACGAGACGACCGTTTAGGTGAGGAAGTTTCTGCTTTTTGTTGTTGCTTCACCTTTGCATGCGTTACGGTGATCCTCGCGCGTTACGAAGTAACGTCGCAATCCTCGCGATGATGACAAATCCCTTTTGAAGCACACAGCTGTTGGCTGGCGACGCGACAGTCACATAATTATCCTTCACGCCGTCGAGCAGCCATTGCGCGTCTGGTTCAGACGTGGGTTTAGTCATCACACATCGCCATTGTAAGAGGGTGGTGGTTGTAATCTTGGGTGGGACACTTTGCCCACTACTCGACCCAGCCGTGCACGTACACAGCAGGTTTGTTGCATGTTGATAATGCCAATTTCGAGTGTCGATCGAGCTTTGTTTTTGTTGTTTTAATGACCCACATCGTAAACTGTTCGCCCATTGTGATAAGTGTGGTGGAATTCCCTCACGTACACAGACAAGTGGGAGGCGTTCTTTGTTTTTGATTCTGTTCGGTGAACAATACTGGTAGCTTTTCAGCTGTACAGTACAGCAAAGATGTAGAAGTATTACGAACTCATTACGTTTTTATAATACATTTTCTTTCATGAATATCTTTCTGTACTTAGCAACTCCATGACATGTCAGATAGAAGTAAATATAAAAACAAAATGGTTTCGGGCGGAAATCTGGACATGGTTTTCATTAAAACCAGCACTCATTTGGCTTCTCAATGAAGAATGAATTCATTCATTTGCGTTGGTGATGTTGAGAAGAACAGTCCGAGCAAAGTGAAATGATGATAAGATCGACATTTGTACCGACTGGGACGAGCGATAAATTCTCCTAACGACAACACGCCAAGAGTGTCGAACCATATTTCGTTGGATTTTGAACAAAATTAATATGTAAGATAAACTAAAAACAATTAAATACCACCTATCTAACTGCGCTCTTCATAAAAATCGTGTAAAACCATCAACAGAACCTTTCTTTTCCCTTTTTTTGCAAAGCAAACTCATTCGGAATGCAGTCGACGGCATCTCGATGGTATGCAGGACCACTTAACACCATACCGAACGCAACTGCAATAGCGAATGCAATCCTGGGGTTAGGAAAAAACGTCGTTTATGTTCTTTTCTTTTTACCAGAAACATTGTGGCATGCTACGCGGCATTTCTCTGCTGTTTTTTCCCTCAATCTTTCCACACTCCGAATGAAGTTAATTCGTCGCCTCGGTATGGAAAAGTGAAAAACATAAATACAAACGAGGCGCGAATAGAGGCACTTTCGCTGCTGCTGCAGTAGACTCGAGCACATCGAACACGTTTCACAGAGAATATAGATTTTCCGCACTGCATTCCGGTTGCATTTCTGCGAAGATTATGTGTTTATTGGATTGGTTACCATGCTGTGAGTGCAACTTTTCCGACCGGTTGGAACAACTGGACCCATAAAGCTCGATCGGTCGCGGCCGTGTAGGCGTTGTTGGAGCATGTTTTACTCATTTTCGCTTACAATGTCGCAATGGGAGTTTATTTAGGTTAATATGCTTTCCACGGTGCGCCGATCGTGTGCCGGTTTTGATGGACTGTGTGCGCCCGGCGACCTCATGGATTTACAGCAAATAGTTATTTAAAGATTCTTCGCAAACTGAGTCACATTTCAGTCGCTTTTTACTGCCCTATCGATACATCTTTCAATACTGACTTTAGTAACACACAGACGCACAAGGCTCGTTATTTTTATTAGCAACATAAACAAACAGGAAATATTATTTGCACTGGGCGTGATTCAAATGTCAAAGTCTTCAATGATGTTCCGTTGGAGAAATACACAATTCTCAAGTTATAACAATGTTTGGCACAATCTAGATGCGGTTTACCGCTAGTACAGTAAAACAGGGCGTCATCAGAATGTCTCACTGGAAGAACACATTTTTTACGCATGGCGGCTTAGTGCTGTGTTCAATAAGCGCAGCTGCAAACGATTAGTAAGATGGTGATGCGCTGCAAAAAAAATGATGCCAATTATTGTGAGTAAAACGTTTGAAGCTTACCGCCCATAACAAGTGTTAGCTAGGGCTGCAACAAATCGCACTCCAGTCACTGTCCAGCAGCGTTAGGGAACGATTTTATCGCGTGAGGTACCTTGAATTCCTTAAGTTCGCGAATAGGTTGTGAGTACGCAATTAGCGTCACACGTGCATAAACAATGTGCTAAGCAAGGAAGTGAACCAGTTGGAAAGTGATGTCTTCTGAACCATTTATCCGTCCCTACTGGAGACGCCTGGTACCTTGTGGATATGGATGCTGTTGTAAAAGCAATAAATTATGTTTTGTTTCATGGAGTACGGGTGTAACGTTGTTGGAGAGAAAGTGACTGGTCGCGGCGAACGGAAGAACATAATTCATTTATCACGTTGTGATAGACACATTTAGCGACCCATTTGGTCAACCAAGTCGACGTCCCAGCGCTACTTTGTGTAAGCTTTAGTGTTTTCGTTACTGTAAAGGAATGAATCGTGTTGGGTGCATTAGAGACTTCCACTGTGAAATAGAGTACTAAAGCATATAGATACGTTGTCATTTATTTTGAAGCAATAAATATAATACACACTACAAGAGAGTAATAGTAGGCAAGATGCGCTTTCCTTGGAGCACTGTATCTTAATCTGCATCTGCTTATCAACTCGTGGGTCATGTTTAGCGTGCCATAATCGACGGGTTTGATGAAAGAATGTCATTTAGGCAACTGTAGGCTACTTGTCCGCAACCTCCTACACACACTCACACACGCACACACACACACACACACACACATCCCGCAAACAAGCGAGGAAGGAAGTATTTTTCCGTGGAGCAAAACCGGAAACTCCGAGCATCCATCCCATGTGAAGCAGAAGGTAACGGAAGTTGTTGACGATAGCCCCGTGCAAAGATTTTCCTCTACTTGGGGAATGGTATACGGTCACATCGCATCCTTTCGGGTTCACCGGCTTCTCTTCACTGTTCCACATTTTCTGCGTTCGTGTGGAATTGGTACCGCGCGAGAAAAACAAGCTACTCGAGCGGTTGCAAAGCCGAGGATAATTCCTATCTGCCCAGCAGTGGGTAGACGAAGGCACGAGCAAAACAGATGATATCCATCGCAAGCTTTTTGTGCTTGTGGAGCCTGTTTTTTTGTTGATGTACAATGCTAACGCTACTAGCATCTCTGCTGGGGATGGGATCAAACGCGAGGAATACTGAGGATGTGGATGAGACACAGCGTACGAGGGGAAATCCATGGCGCCCGTCAGTCGGTCGCCAGTACGATTTTTGTCGGATCGGTACTGGGAGTTTATGGAGATGCGTATGTACAGCGTGCCTGCCTGCCTGGCTGCCTGCATTATGTGCTCCTTTTAACCCCGAATCCTCTGCTGGAGCACTCTTTCTCTTTTGCTCTTCCAATTTGTTCTCCTGCAACATGCTTCGCAGCAAGCTTTCGGAGAATCCCTCGGTGTAAAGTATATCCATTTGAAGTCGTCCTTGCCGAGTCTTGCCACGCTTAGTGTGTGTGTGTCGCCTGTCTTGCTGGTTACATTACATTCACCAGCTCTCGGTAGGAATCTTTTGCACGGTAGAATGGTTTTCACAGCTTCTTTAGTACCGAGCAAAGACTGCGAGGAGTTGTTGGCTTAGGGGAGAGGTGTATGGGGTCAGAAAGTTTGCCACTTGGTTGCTTCTACTCTCTTTCATCTTGCTGGCAAGCAGGGCAAGCCCCGGATAAGACGGGGAGGGAGTGATTTCTTATGCCACAGCATCGTGATTGAGTGTGACACCTTATTCTTGGAATTGTATTGTAATTTAATGAGGCAATGCTGTGGTTTAGAAGGCGTTGATCGGGCAACGAGCACCAGCCCGCCGTTTAGGTGTAATAATCGTTCGATCGATTTCCATTCCATAGCAGATGACAATGTTAACTTAACAATAGAGCCGAAATGAACGCTTTGATTAATTTATTTTTCATATTTTCTTCTCTTTACTTTTAGTAACATCCAATACCCACAAAAACGGAACAGTGTAAACAAGGCTTTTGGAGCAAAAAAATAAATAAATAAACGAGGCGCGGCGCATCGAATGACCAATCATCAAAATTCCATGCCAAACTATTTCTTATCAGCCAAAAGTTTTATTACACGTCAACGATTACACGATAAGCAATAATTAGTCAGCAGCAACGACAGATCATCGCAGCGTGCCTTCGCAAGAGCAAAACGAAAATCGACAGAAACGACGAAACGAGATATATTCTTTGTGTACGTGTGTGTGTGTATTTGACGTTTTAAGTCTTTTAGTGCTTCCAAACCTACAACTACAACGACTCTAACCAAAACACCGATACCTGCAGAAACGCTTCTGCGCTTCGCCGAAACAAACAGCCCACAATCATCATAAATCAACATATGCGAGAAGGATTGTCCTCGGAGGGAACGGCTAACGGCTTGGAAGATCTTACGCATTACTAACGGTAAGTGAATTTTGGAGATCAGACATCAGAATTTATTGGCAAACCCGCGCAACAACTACTCGGACGAGGAGGTCGGGGCGTGTTCGCTTATCGCGACATGAATTTTCCGCAATTGAGATGAAATAAATTGCTATTTTGCGTCGGGCTGTGTCCTGTACCATCGCATCGCTCACGTGTGTGCCAGGGGAGGACAAAAAGTGGGATGGATTTATCGGGATAGCTCTTTTACTTTTAGCAAAAATCAGTCTCCGGATGCTTTGAAGCATACTGTTATGTACCACGGTACGACGAGCGAAAAAAAAATCCCGTTGGAAGAGGAATTAAGTGAGAGTAACTATTGCGCTCGGTCCGGGTGGTGGTTGCTGCTGCTGCCGGTTCACAATTTATCTGGCGCCAACTGGTCGCGCCACTAGGATGGCTGCTCCCGGAACCTACCCCGAACGCTGGTCGGGATGACATTCCTCTCCGCACATGGATAGTAAAACGAATCGAACGAATGGCTAGGAACATTATTTTGCTGCTGTTTGTAGAAGCCTGGTCAATGAAGCCTTGCAGTTAATTCTTAAAACCATTCATTGTGAGCTATGCACTTTTGTTGTGCAGAATGTAACTGTTCCTTCAAGACATTGTTGGACATGTCCAGAGGCAGATGTCCATCAATTATTGTTCGCCTATGTTACGTTAACTTCTATTCCCGAACGCGAATTCCTTATCGTGTCATCGATGACGCTGGGTGCCATCGTGTATTCATTGCCAATTGCAACCAGAACGAACGGCCTTGTCGACGCATGTAGACGCCTTTGGATAGAGACGATAGAGTTGGCGGGTATCAAAACATTTCACTTGATGACCCTTCAAGATGACCTTTGGCGTTCCAACAGCCGAAGGTGGCTATCTCTTGGTCACCAACTGCATGCAGTTCACGAAGTTGATGGTTTGTCGGTGCTGCAGATGTTAGTTAGGGAGGAATGCAAATTCCACACTCCAACGTACGCTAGACTGTGAGGTTAAATATAGAAACAATGAAATGCTTGCTCCAACTGTGGGGAGAAAATCCTTCCGTCCGTAGCGTCCGTTTGTAGATATTTGAGGTTAGTTTCTGCTTACGTTGCACCCACACACACTCACACAGATGCATATGGAGAAAGCTACCGTAACGATTTATTGTCCATTTGATTTTGAATTTCCTTTAGCGAAGAAAACGATAAAAACGGTACCCCCCAAACGTCGGTTTCCGAAAACGGTAAAAATCTATGAACGTTAATGTGTGAGTAACTACGCTAAAGCGTGAGCAGTGGTAGTGATTAGAAGATGCTTATGTAATGGAAATGTATTACATAGCCACGTGTACAGCGTTGGTCGTTGGGTGCAATGGATGAAAAACAATGTGACAGAACCTTTTTTTTTGGGACAAGTGGGTGGTTGTATGCAGGAGGGCGCACGAACCCGCACACGCACACAGTTAAGAGTATTCCCCTCGATAAAACCAATTCCTCGACACTATGCGGAAGGATATGCGCGGGCTTGGGGTGTGCGAGTACCCTCATTGCGCCTGTGTACGAATGGGTAATGTGGGTTTTCCAATACTACCGCACACATCTCACAACGACAACGATCCGAGAGTTCAAAGTTGTGCTTGTGTTGCGCTTGCGTCCGTCTTCATCCTTTGTGTGTATGTGTGTGTCTGTATTAGTCTGCTGAACACCAATTCTCTCTCTCTCTTTCTCTCACCTTGCGGGAAGAAAGCCTTAATGTGTTTGTATGACATTCTCAGCCTCATCGTCGGATCTCTCTTTCGTGTACGTCAGATCCAGCTGCCCCCTGTGCAATCCGTTGATAGTCGGCTAAGTAAATAACATCGACACTGCACGAACCTTAGGGAGGAATCCTTGCTTCCTCTCGAGGATGGTAGCTTCTCGGGCTTTTGGTTTTTGGTTTCGTCGGGCGGCGAAGAACCTTTCGTCGGCAAACCTTGGTGGAGGGTTAACGTCATTCTAGGCCTAGCCGTTGTCACGATCGGACGGAAGCCGCCGGGTTGTGTGAACCTGTTCGCTCGACCTCGCGCGAAGTTGCCGACTTTGTGTCGGAGGTGGTACACACGCAGTGGTGTGTAGCAGTCGTTCGAGACCAGCCGGTCAATGGACGCTGGCAGCAGTTTGTAGTCGTGCTCCGGCCGTGCCGCGGGCAAGTCGTCGCATCGACATTCTAAAGTTCCAACAGTTCCCGGCAGTAGTGTCAAGTCAGGATGGTACGGTGCTCAGGAATTGATGGTGGTCTGTTGCCGGTCAGGAAGAATCTAGTGAAAAGTGATTCTGCGAGTGCTGCCACAGTGAACGTCCAGGAACTATGAACGAACACAGCACGAACCGTTTGGAAGCCGTTCCGTCCGTTACTGTTTTCGATTGTTTTTAAGTTGTCCTGCTCACAAAATGCCTCCCAAAAAGTATGCAGTTGCTAGTGTTACCGTACCCCGTGCCCGTTGTACGCCTTCGGAACTGGACATCCGGAGAAACCTAGGTGGTCAATCCTGGAGCTCCACAATGTTACGTTAAGTTTTTTCCCTTAACAAAGTTGAGATTTTAGGCGTAGATCGAAGAAGATCCTCGAGGCTAGTTGAGTTTTTGTTTAGCGTGTTGATTGATGAAACGCACGAGTTGAGGGAGAAGAAGAGCCCCGCGTATAGGCGGTATTTTCGCTTGCCACAAGTGTACTTAAGACTCCCGCTGAAAGTTCGGCCACCTGCTCCGACGTTCGTTCGTGCGACGTGCGAACAGTTTGTGTTGTTCAAGAAGAACTTTCGGTAAACTTGAACCGCGATCGCGTTTAATTTCGTTCGCCGGGTAAAATCGGGCTGTTAGTTATTCGGTGTGTTTGTGTAGCTGTGTGTTTTGGTTTTCGGCAGTCCTGCAGATTCAAACGTGAGTGTCTATGCTGTTCTCATTCGTTTTGTTTTTGCGTTTCGTTTCATTTGCGTTGGAGAATAGTTTTTCGGGCTCTAGTGAGAAGAAAAACCATCCTTTTTGGAGCTCTTTGCTAGTCTACAATTCTGGAGCATCCGGGAAATCGAGTTTTGGGAAAACTTTTCTCCAGCAAAAACCAAAAAAAAAACTCCTTATCTTCTTCGCCGTATGTGTTCAAGCGAATAAGACATCCTGTCTGGTATAGTGCCTGTCTGTTCCTTCGTTTTTCTACTCATCGCGCGGTGCATTGAATCTGATTCTTGATGGTAGAAACTGCAAAAGTTTCTCTTGACTTCATATATTCCCTGTTCTATTTAATTCCCGTGAAAAGGATATTCCGTTGATAGTTTCCATTAGTTCCAGGAGAAATTAGAGCTACACAAGTAAGGATAGGAATAAGTTTTCCAGCACGTTACTATCGTACAAACGAAAAATATAACTTATCGGGCAATATTCGACTCAATTCCTTCAACTCATTCCTTCAGTAATTAACTAGGCGTATTCAGCAAGAACTCTCCGAATCTTTCCCGAATATTTCGTCCATACTCCCGTCTATTTTCATCCATCAATCAGAATTGAGATGACTTCCGTGTGCTCGCTTCGCTCTTCTCTCCGGGCGGACTGTCACGTGGCAGTGAACACAAAATCGCCGATACCGATAGCCTGTGTTGCCCACTTTTTACCCACACAAAGCATAGCAAATGTGTGGCTTTGAAGTCACGAACACGGTCTGTGTGTGGATACCCCGGTGTTTGTGTCCATCAAGGGTACCAGGGTTTCCGAGATTGTTTGGCCAAAAGTTCATCCTTACCCGTTCGTATAATGCATAATCTCCATCCCTGAAATGGAATGGAGGAAAAACTTTTGAACGAATGAAGGAAAAGCCATCTTCACGCGGGGTACGATCCTTTTTTTTTTTGGGTTCGGTTTTTCCCCATTTACACGCCTGGTAGGTTTGTGTGTCTAGTTGCTTCTTCGGTTTTTTTTTGCTCTTCCCACACCGACCTAATTCGATCGCGTAACCTGATCGCTGGTGGTGGCGCGGTTTTTTTGCTTGGGCGGGTGTGCGAATTGTTCGGGTCAGCTTGGCTGTGGCCTACTAGAATGGGTCTGTAAGTGGTAAAGTTTTCTTTCCGAGGATTTGACTTTCCGGACGGTAAGTTAAACCGGCTGGAAGTCGATTGTTCTCGTGATTGCGGGTTTGACGGGGTTGAGTTTTTTACTCACAAAAAGGTCGTTTCTTCAGCTTACTCTTCCATTTGGTAGGAGTTAGAAAAGAGCTGGGAAACAAATGCTTTTATGGAGTGTTTATGATAGTGCGCAAAAAAATATGATCAAAAATTGGTAACCTAGCCATTTTCTTCAACAAATCAGAAGAATTCAGTTCTAGAGCATACAATGAGCAAAAGACTCACCAACTCTGTGACTGTAATTATGTTTGAGAAGTTTTTCCTCGTTGCTTTGTCCCACAAGCAACCGACTTTTTGCAGTTGTGTTCTAATGCCGTAAATGCATTTTAAATGATATTTATGGGATGTGTTCTATAGTTTAAAAAATTCACCACAAAACTGGGAAACTTTCCCCTTTGTTGAAAATTCGCTCCCATCCTTCCTTATCCCAGGCCTACTACACCAGCCGCTCATTTACATGATCGCAATCCGTACTGTCTTGCTTGCCGGGTTCCAACCAGCCGCCAACACCGGAAAATTCCAATTTCCATCTCTGTGTGGCAGTCCGGCAGTAGGTGTGAGGTGTGGTTTTTTTTTTTCGAGAGAGGCTAGAACAAAAAAAAAGGAAGCTTTTTTCCATTCTTTCCCGAACGATCCCCGTACACCCGGTCTGGATGCGAGCTGGAAGGTAGGAAGAGTCCGATTGTTCGGGATGAAGTTTTGCACATCTTTTGCCAAACCCCCAAAACCACATCGAATCACGTGGCGAATACGAAAAAAGCTGAAATTGTGCTTGATAAAAAAAAGGGATAAAGAAAAAAGATGGCCAAAGAAAAAGGGAACAAAAAAACGGCTCCGGCGCTTCCCAAAACGCGTGGAATCGTGTGTGTGTTTTTCTTTTTCGCTCTCCTATTCAATAACTCCCGGGTGCATAAAAAAACCAGGGTAGGTAAAAAGGGTTTTTGTTGGTGTGTGTGTGTGTGCGCCTTTTTGCTTCACTCACCAACCACCCAAACAGCGGCAACTAATTTACGAAATTTAATAAAACTTTCGCACGCCTGCGTTATATTTTCTTTTTCGTTCCGTTTTTATTTTACGTGTACCGCGTGTACTGTGTTGTACGAACGTGGAGTAGCAGTATGTAGAGAGAGTATGAAGAGATGAAGGTTGGTGAAAAATATTCTAACAAATGGTTCACATTAAGCTAACACAAGCAGCATATTTCCTAAATAAAGGCGAGTGTAGCGCTTGTTGCTACTTTTGTTTTGCTGTATCCCAAACCAATATTGTTCGATGGAATTTTTCGGAAAAATAGAGTACACCGTCCCCCTCTCCAGATATTTAGTAAAAAACGAACACAGTACTAATACGGCGAAGAAGTCTTAAGGATGTTATGTAGGTTCTGTGTTTATGGTTTTGCTTTACACAACAATCCACATGTTCTGTCACAGTCTGTTTTTGTCTATTTCTTTTTCTGTCCAACACACCGATAACTGTGGCCGGCAGTGTATAGCGCACACATACCATCGGCACTGGCAAGAGAAGGAAGCCACACAAACGCTTCTCGACGCCTGGTGCCCGCATCGATTCACGCCGATACGCTCATCGAAACACGACCCCGACGTGTCCAACACCGGACTGCAGCAAGAGAGTGCCTTTCTAACTACACGATACAGTTTTCCCAGTTGCCCACAGTTTGTTAGTTCCCGTGTTGTTGTTGATTTGCTGCGGAAGGCTGTTAGACAGCCGTGGTGGAACAATACGACGATAGCCTTTTGGTTTTTGGAGCTCACACAACGTGCCTTTCGTTATTGAGCGGTTAGCTTAAGTGTGTTCTGTTGGGTGACTTCAGTTTTTTTCGTTTGCCCTACTATAGCCCTAGATGCCGAGGTGCCTTTTTGGTTGATTGCGCGCGCTCGCTCTATCTCTCGGTCTCGGGTCCTAAAGCGTTTGGGGGGGTGGGTAGGTTTTAGAGGGCCTGGCTCCGTGGCCGTTCTCGGTGGCGGTCCTTACCACCCTCAACGCGGCAAACAGGACGCGGACAGGCAAGACGTTCCCGGTTTGTGCCTTTGGTCTTTTTCGAACGCTTCTAAGTTCTTCGCACGGGACGACGAACCGGTGGCGAAGTTCTGCTTCGCTCCGGGAGTCCTTCCATCCGTGCTACACTCCCGTGTATATGTGTGTGCGTGTGTGTGTGTGTATACTATAGTAATAGACATTTGCGCGTAAGAAACCCATCCTAGACAGGGGATCACCATGGAGCAACTGGTGCCGAGCGACGACGTGGACTGGTAAGTTGCAAAAAAACGCTAAATTTCCAACAGGGGTTTGCTTTTTTGAGTTGTGTCTGAGTGTTCAAAAGGCTCTTGGTGAAAATTTTCAGCTCCAAATTCGTCCATAAACAACTGGCGCGCTGGGTTTCAGCGGGCCAGGCACAATCGATGGTTTAATTTATCATTTCCAACAAGCACACAACCCGGTTAACCACCAAGAGCACCGGTTGCGAGATCCATTGAGCAGGAGGCACCGAAGATGGCCACATTAAGCCACCATTTGTATTAATTTTTGTGTCCCAGCCGCAGCACGAACAACGAGTATTACAGGTGTGATCCTATCCGCAGATCTGGGTTTGTTGTTGGTTGAAATATTGACAAGGCCCCCTTAAAGCCTGGCTGGGTCGGGCTGTTTCAAGTGTAGCTGCTGATGGACGATAACACAGAATATCTGTGTTTGGGGGTTTTTCGGCAAGGGTCTCGGTATTTCCTGACCTTACATCCAGTTCCAACACAACATTCCAACCTAATTTAACACAAAAGCGATTTCCAACTCGAACCATTCTCGAGCTTTTATAGGCGTTTGAGGTTAGACGTGGAGTATCCAGTGAAAGCATTCGAAATTTCCACACCGGGCGCTCGAAGAACCGAATAGCACACAGCACGTGCAAATGAAAAGCCTCGTTACTACTTGCGATGGGTTAGACTCACAATGGCGCCGTGTGGAGAGGGCAACTAGCAAAAGGAATGCCTGCGGTATTTCTACGCCAGTTTGCTGTGACAGTTAGCAGTGCTAACCGGGTTTTTGCGCTTACAGTGGGTGGGCAGTTTTTGTAGTTTTCCACACCCTTGGCGACACTGCGACACACAGCACAGTTTGTGGAGGTTAAGACAACTTTAAAATCGATTTTTTATTGTCTCACTTTGACTTGTTATGCTTGGTACGGCTTCAATTTGCTCAACGTCCTTAATATCCTCCAAGAAAAGACAGCTTTACAAGCTCAAATTTGAGAGGAAACATACTACAATTTGATGTCCACAAACTTCACCCTTAAATTGGTTGATGTGACTTAAATTTGGACAAGGATTTTCGAACTGTTTTCGGTGTTTCATGATTTGATTTAAGCTTCGTAAGGTTCTCTCGTCTCTCCTACTGCTAGTGACAGATCCCACCACCATGCACGATAAATGATCATTTCGGTGTGTGTGTGTGTCCTTTCCTTGTTTTCACATCTTTCCGACTTTACTGCGTGCCGGACGATGGTCATGTTGTTCGAACATTAATTCCAGAGAAAAACGTAAAAAGTTGGACGAGAGTTGCGGGAGAGCACCACATACCCAGACACCCAGTGTACCCGGAGCGAACGTTGCAGTGGACAGATGCGACGAAAAGGCCAACTAATTATGTTGGGCTCTTGACCAATGCCCGGCGTGAGCATAAGGGCGTAATGGGCAATAACACGAACGGTTCGTTTCGTTTTGTTTGTTTATTTGCTTATGGGTATCGGGAGTGTGGTGATGGTGGCGGCGGTGACTATGGTCAGACATCGGGCTGTCCTCTTCGTTTGCCCATTCGATGCAAGTGCAACGAGTGCATTGCTGCACAATCGGTGACGGAATAAATAGTTTGAAAGTCCGTGCCGTTTCGCTGCTAACTGTGCGCCCATTCAGGACATCAGGATAGCAACTTATTTGTCGACCCAACATATCCGGAACGACGAATCCTTGGAGAGCGTGCAGCAGTGAATCGTACCGAAGGGGCGGAAGGAAAAGAATTAATTGGAATTTTTTGACCACAATTTAATTTGCTTCGGTCAGTCAGTCAGTCAGAGTGCTCTGGCTCACCCTCTCTTTCGTAGGCAGTGCTGCCCGGGTTGCCTGCAGCATTGTGGAGTGTGTCGTGACAAAATAAATGCCCGGGTTTGGTGGTCTTCAAGCCAAGGCAATAAGGACATGACGATGGAGGCCACATAAGAGACAATAAAAGGCGTTAACTGGTGTCAATCGGGGCAATAAAACCGTACCTCCCGCAAGCAGCGGTTCGGAAACTTCGAACTGGACACGAAGCGGCAGACACAAGTCTCGGGAAAATCGTACTTCCTTCGAACCGTGGCAAACAGCATTCTCCGGTGGGTGGAAGTGGACAGTGTCTGTTCCGAATTTATGGACGCTTTCGGTCGGTCAGAAAGAAGCAGCGGTGCTGCGATTTGAACTGAGATCGTATTTACTTGTCGCGCTGCGCTGGCTTCGAAAAGTTGAAGCAGTAGCAGCTGAATTTAATGCTCCTTTCTTCCATTTTTGCACTGGTCATCGGTTACTCCCGCCATTCGGGCAGAGCTTATATTGGTGCTTTAAATGTGTTCCCGACACATCGTTTGAGTCGATCGAGCCGGTACGGGCGCCACATTGACTGTCCCGAAGTAATGTCCCGAAGCTTTACGATCACGAGCACCCCATTCGCAACTGAAGCTCAATTTTCATTTAACATGTGTGCCATTTTGTTGGCACTTTTTATCCATTTTTCGTGAACGAACGGCTGACCAGGCGTCTCCATCGACGGCTCCATCCGTATCCCGTTTCACACCGGAACGGATTCTAATGGATGATGGATTACCAACCATTTCTGTGACGCCCTACGTACCGGTTCGACACATTAGGAGACGTGCACGGGGGCGTATTCTGACTTTCTGACACCTTGTTTGGACTGTGTTTGTCACCGAAACTCATTAGACGATGACATATAAATGAACTTTTTCCATGGAAACGGTGCCACGTTCCTCGCGTTTTCCTGGGCACCGGGAAAACTGTGTTTTGTTTCTTTCGTTTGCTCGTTTGCTTGACTGGGGAGGGAAAAGAAAAGTGGGAAAAGAAAGGTGGTAGTGTTTCTCCTCTTAAGCTTGATCACGATGTAATCCGCCCGGTCATCATTGTCATAATTCAATAAATGCCTGCCCCGTCCATGGCGATTGTGAGCCAATCAATGAATCAATGCAGCTCGTGCTTCAGCGCCCAATTAGAGCAATCCGGGGACCGATTCTTTGGATGTCCGTTTCGGTGTGGGTGGATGACCTTTTCCCCCTTTTTTTTATGTCCTTCGTGAAGTAAGTGTGTAATGTGACACGAACCCCCAGTGGAAGGCGAGCCGAGGATATATTAACGCTTTGGTGTGATCCGTTCGCTTTTCTCGCAATCCGTTTGTTTGTGTGTCAATAGATGTGCCTTCTCGCTTTCCTGTCGATATCCTGAACAACGAATGAAATGGGGTATGATTTATTTTTATCATCCCCAACAAGAGAAACCCGTAGACATCTTTATGCCCGACCGAATTCAATTCCGATCATCCCAAAACAAATGTGAGGACGGAGAACGCATTGACTCTAATTAGGATGATTGAACGATGATACGGCGAGGTACGGGGTTGCAGGCTGCATTGTAAAGGGGGGGCGGGGGGAGTTCATATTCAACCGCCTCCGCCCAGTTCCGTTTCTCCGGTTCGAAGATTCGGAAAAGCGTAGGGAGACGTATCGGTTTTCTAACAGGCAGGGACAAGCTGTCCCGTCGTTTGATGGACATCACAAAAAGGCGACCGTAAAAGCGGGTCATTTCGCTCCATGAAGGCGTCAAGCTGTGGATGAAAAGGGAAGAAGAGAAATAAAAATGGCCTGCCAGTCATGTTCGTCCATCAGGCGAACGGGAAAAGTGTCACCATGGTGAGACTGTAACTAATTCAAGCTCCAACGTAACAGTCCGGGTTTTCGGTGAAGGAATATAGGGTTGTTGGGCGATGGGCGAACTCACACGAGACACCATTAACACAACGGCTCAATCGTGTTGCAACTGTTGCTAAAGAGTACGGTCCGTGTGGCATCAATTAAATGTACTCTACGCCTGGTTGTCTGCCCGTTTCCAAGCCTGATCAGTGGAAAGAATATGAATTTTTGACGTATCGATTTCTCATACCTCACAAGACAATACTCATTCTAAGTGGTGTGGAGAAAAGGCCTCTAGGGGGAGGACATGTCACTCTCGAATGCTATCTTGAAGACATTTTCATTAGCTTGGAACCAACGAAAGAGTTGGTTTACTGGTGTCACCAAGTAATCAATACAACTTTAAGCTATTTGAGGGCCCAAACACACAATGTCCGTCGTCGGCGATGACTTTGAGACATTGGTTTTATTTCCATCACCAAGCAATAAAGACATCCAACCGATTTCGGTGGCGCAACAAATTCAATTAAAGAGCTTGTATTTGGTTGTGTCTCTCAAGGCCCGCTCATCAGTCGAGATAAATTAGAAGGAAATGAAACATAAATTACGGAAATGAGCAAACAGTACAAAAACACACACACAGACAAACCTGCATCGGTTGACGGCAGGAGGTCAGAAACTTCAGACAAAAACAAACGACAGACTTATTCAATTACTTCGATTCTCTTGCTCGCTACGGCGGAGCGAGGCACCGTCACAGCGGGTGTTGGCATTCCGATGAGCGGAAGGAGTTAATTTTCGCATCAAGTCAAAGCCGGTTTCAATCAAAGTCGGATCGCGCGGAATCGGGTTCGCGCCGCAGCACAACGCAGTTGAAGTTCTGCTCCCCCCTACCAAATGACCTCCTGAGGGCGGCGACTTGACGGTAATCTTCGCCTTTGTTTCGTACCTTTAGCATGGGGAAAATAAATTATCTTGTTACAGATTAGACACACGCACCTTATCGCCGTCACCTTGTTTCCAATGCCCCACCCGCCACATGCAGCGATGGCTCTTATGCTCATTAACACCCTCAGGTTTTTGGGGCGTCACTTTTCCAAACTTTTTCTTCGGCATTCTTGGTCTCTCTTTCTTGGGGTGGGACAAAAATTTCGCTAGCCAATATTTAGTCAAGTTTCCGGAGAATGTCCGAGAAAGAACGGCAGAACAAATTATTCTACCAGAGCAGCTCGACAAATGGAGCATACCGGAAAGCATGGAAGGCAGCAGTGGGCGACCATCACCACCACCGGAATTGATTTTAAAAGAATTATTTTTCCATTAGGTTCAGCTCAAAATTGAATTCATTTTAATCAATGAAAACCCGACGGGATGTTTTTTTCTTCCTTCTTTTTTTGTTGTCGTTGCTGTTGGTCTGTATCTTCTACCAAACCCGTACCGAACCGGAGTGTCCAATTCGCCTCGCTGTTTGACTGACGGTGACGCTTGACGAAGGCATCCAGAAAGGCAAACCTCTTGTGTTTGGTGTGCTGTACTTTGTAGATGATGTTTCGTTTTCCCAATTTTTTGTGCTCTCTATCTCTCTGTCTCTCTCACACACTCTCTCTCTGTGTCTCTTTTTGTGCCTGGTGTTCCAGTTTTCTGTTTGATCCTTCGGAGTGTGTCATCGAATGTCGGTCGGCCAAAACAAAAAATGTACGCCATGATGACATTTTGAAACTCACAAGGATCAGTTGCAAAGCGTGATTGGGGCCATAATTGGTGGAAGTATCACGCAATGGACACGAAAGGACGGTGGATGAAAGGAGGATTTAAAATAAAGGACGCGCCCGTATCGCTTGGAAAATGTGTCAATAATTATCGGACAAACCCGGCTCCCGTCATCTCCCGGTGGATGATGTGCAGAGGACACACGAAGCTTTTGAGGCTTATGCGCGCGCTCTACATCTAATAAGAGACCTTTTTTTGTTGGTCTCGGTTAGTTTGGAGACATTGGCCGTTTTTTTTTGCAGGAACAGAATAATAATTTTGGTCAGCTACCAAGTTTTGGAGGAGGGTTTTCCGGGGTGATAAAAAACTCGTAACGAATTTTCTAATTCATTATTGAATGTTTTTTTTTTCCTCGGGGAGTTGGCATTCTCTGGCCCCCTTCAATGAGACTGGTAATTATGGCTGCGTGAAGTGGGCATAAGCTCCAATAATCCACCAAGTTGCTGGAGGCTTGGTTGAGGTTATGTCTTCTCTTTTCTGACGCCTCACCTTGAACAGGAAGACACAATCCGAACAGTCCAATGGGATAAATGGCTGAAAGCGCATAAAGAGATCCGAAGAAACCAACAGACGACCATCAAATTAATCATTTACACACATACACAGATCAAGGGAGGAAAAAAAGATCGCGCCAAACTGTAGAGAGAGGATTCCAAATGGCGTAAAATCTGTGTCCTACCAACTATTTGTCTCCCTAGGGGTGTGTGTGTGTGGTGGCAAGTTTTCCCGAACGTCCCTGAAGCGTTCGGTTTTATTTGCTTTCGGCCGTTTCCATCCTCCTTCATATTTAGTTTTACATCAGGCGACAGCTGGCAGTGAAGCAGTGCGCCGAGAAGCTATCAACCCGAAAGCGACTTACGCTCCAAAGGCTGGTGTGTCCAAACCCGTAGTCGTAGATAAATAATAAGCAAAACAGAGCAACGGATTGGATCCGACGACGACTGGTAAACGGCAGGACAGTTCTTCCGACTTATTGCACTCTCCCTGGGAGACTCAAAAACTAGTCCTGCGGGAAATGCAAAGGCAGATGCGATGTGAAGAGGGTTATGTGCTATGTCCCGAGTGTCCAGACACCACATTCCAAGAAGAGTCAAGCTGTGGCCATTATTCCCTTTCGTTGGTCAGTTCATTAGAACGCATTGGAGGGGTAAGAAATTTATGTATTCATTCATAAATTAAACGTCCCCAACTGGCTCTGGCAAGTGGAATAGCTGTTTTCGTGCTGTTCTCGGAACGAAATTTAAACTGTCTTGTGAAGTTTATCAAGCGTTCCGAGCTAGGCATTCTTCAAGAAAACTCCTCATCCCCCCTCCCCCAAAAACCAATCAATCATCAGCGTACCGTGGAATGGCATGAATTAGGGAACACGTAGCAGTGCTGAAGTTTGCCATTTAAAAAGCGCTAAAAAAAGTGTGACCACCTTTCATTATCGATCGAGAACGACTAGGCGCGCGCGCTCGCCCATTATTTTTGTGCCACTTCTTTGCAAGACTCGCTGCTTTAGATAAGCAAGGCGAAGCAATGGAATCTCGTCGCTTGCAAGAAGAAATATGCGATCGATTATCGTTCTTTCTGGCTGAGCATCCCTCGCTCGGCAGTCTAATGAAGATGGGGCGCGTTCGTAATTCATTCTAAAAGGCATCAGTGAGGCAACGCAAGAAGAAGCTGAGGCTCCCAACGAAACTGCAGAAGGAGGTGTTGGAGGATGCAGCACAGTAGTAGAGCCCTTATGTCCATACGACCATACGACGTCTCGGGCGTTTCGAGCTAAAGCTATTTTAACAAACGACCATCCGAGGACACATTTAGAGATGAAAAATGATTCCAAAAAGTTGACGGTTGAGTTTTCGATTCTGGTGGCATTTGAGCGAGCGGCCGCGCACACATATGTCCTTTCCCATAGACCTTCCCCCGGGTGTTCCTTCATCCTCAATTTCTCATTGTGTGTCAGAAGTTTGTTGATAACGTCAAAGGTTTTCTCGGTACATAACCGCGCGTATGAGGTGGACTTAGCTGACTTCTCGCTGTGTAACGGTGTGGAGTGTAGTAGGGAGACCATCGGCGTCAACCTTTTCGGTTCGTGCCGCACACACACGCTGTCACGCAAGCCGTCCCGTTGACCGAAAAGATAAGAAGAGTGATATGTGCGCACCGCAACACTGTTCCCTTCCGTGTAACCCCATGCATGCTCTCTCGCACAAAAGAATGGAATTTTAATCCTTCTTAAAGCGGCTCCGGGTAAAGCACCGTCACTGGAAAACATGATGGGGAGCATACGGTTTTCGCCTAGCCAGTGTACCGCATCGCGACTGTCAGGATTCAAATCAACATTGACAACAAACTACTACGCTTCGTGTACACACTAGCACGCACTCACACTCACACAGCGAGAGCGAGAGAGAGAGAGAGAGAGAGAGCGTGTGTCAAACCGGGCGTTCTAGTTCCACCAGGCGGCGTCCGCTGTATGTGCTTGGCACCCTTTAGTTCTTGGAACGGTTTTGTGACGAAATGCGACTATTGTTTCTGACAGCGCGTTTGTACGTCTCGTTGGCTTTTTATGTAACGGTAAGTAACTCGACTGGCTGACAGTCGGGAAGGGGGCAAGGACGGAAGGACGGAAGGATTGTTTTTCGACCCACTGACTATGCCGCTGGTACACGGGCCCCAACGGTAAAGCTGGACGGGGTTTTTGAGGATGCGAGAAAGTGGAAGCAGAGCACTTTTACGTTCGCTGCAATGTTTCGGAAAAACCTCAAAACCTTTGCAATGGTATTGGTTACTAGTTTACACAGTAAAAAATAGAGAGGAAAAGGCTCGATGTGTTGGTGCGGTACGTGCGCGGAATGTTTCGTTGTGTAAGTAGGCAATGCGCAGAAGTCACCGCTTGTATAATATACACGCACTAACACAACGAAACCCGAACCGTCATCCGATTGCCGTTGCCGAAATGCAGGGGTTGAATTTTCCTTCTTTTCCACACGCAACAGACGATGGTATTGATGCGGTGATACGGACGCGCTGAAGGATCCGGGTATCATGGTGTGTGCTTCAGTTGATGCTGTACCACCGAAGAAGTAACAAGCGGATAGCGAGATCCGCTCCGGTAATCGTTGAAATCGTTCAGGGAGGGTTGTGTTTCGAAAGCGTCGCCGTGTGAAATCTGTGATGTGAAGTAACAATTTTATCGTACTTTAAACGTGCCCCACATGAGTTTTAAAGAAAAAAAGGAGCGAATTTTCTTTTACGTAAGATTGTCGATAAGGAAAAACGAGGAAAATTGTAATCGTTAGCCTACCGCTCAAGTAGGCATCGGAAAATGTTACCCCATTCGGTGTGTGCGTGCGTGCGCTAAGTACCAAGGATAATACGATTATAGGTGGAATCCCTTTCGTAAATATCGGCGTACAGTGCCAGCGGCCATTTGTCGATGTGTTTGTAAGGTGTCGGGTGTGTCGTCGTTCAGTTGCGTTTTCGTGTTGTGTGTGTGTCGATTCACCACCACCACTATACCGGTGGCCATCATCACACTCCCTTCCACCACCCACCACCCATCAGACGATACAGGAGGGGATGTTGTGGGTGAGCAGCAGCACACGAGCGCATGTTTTCCTCAGAAACGGTTTCGATTGTAAAGCTCATGTGATTAGGAAGGAAACCCCCCCCGAAATGAAAATCATTTTTCCACCAACAAAAAGCGATTGATTTTACCTCAGCTGACTGTGAAGCTAATGTTGCGTTTACTTAAGTGAAAGTGACAGTTTGGTGACTAAGAGTTATTGGAGTTTTAAAATACCACAATAGTTTGTTAGAAACGTTTATCGTAGAGAACAGTTGGTTCGAAATGTGTTTCGAGAAATGGTGAGTTTAAATTCCATTACCTTTAGGCGACAGCTGCAGCTGCGTTACACTCGTTTTAAATTGAATTCTTTGTAGCTGAGTGCACAATCACCCGTTGGCAACGTTTTGCAACGCTTACCGGCAGTTAATCCCAGTTTTTCATTCAACCTGAACCACTGGATAAACCGTTCCTGTGTGTAAAAGTAAATCAGTTCCCCTAGAAAATAAGGTATCCTATATCTCAAAAGTCCCTTTATATCCCTGTACATGTCCTTTCTTGGATGAGAAAAGGGAAGAACCTCGCGCCGCTACGTACCGGAAGTTAATGTGGCTTGACGACTAAACGGTGCATCCGCACGGTAGAAATCGAATCTACCGGTAATGCTGTCGATAGGCTATCAAATTAACCTCTCCGAGTCCCTGACTGGTATGGAGATTGTAGTATAGAGAGGAAGAACACTTTTACTGAAGGCAAAAACCGCTTCCCTGTGTACGTAGAAGGACTCGTAGGGCGTTTGGAGAAATTCTTGCACAAGTAGACAATTTTGTGGAAAAATACATAATGTAATGTAATGTGCAACTTGTTCCAAACAAAGAAAACAAGTGATATCAAGCATTGGGGTACAATTTGGGCGTTTAATTTTATTTATCTCCTCAAGAGTGGTATGCTTATAGAAAGATTGTCTTGCAGGGCGTCCCGAAATTATGATAATTTTATGCATCTCACCATTGGAACCATTACCGTATACATCAAAATGCCATCGAGGGTTTTTTTTCGTCCGATAGGCAATAAATTTAATTCAACAAGCACACCCTTCAAATGGATCGATTTTATAGGCGGCCTGTGCATGTAGAACTGATCTTTTGGAAACTCGGCACCCTCCACCTTACCAAGCTGAACAAAGGAAAGCCTTTCTCAGCCTAAAATTAAATCAATTAAAACCATCTCAGCAGCTATAGGCGTCAACATGCGGCCCCTCTTCAACCTGTCGACACCTGGCCTGGATGCTGCATGTTGTGTTTGTTGGTTGTACCCCCTTTTTATTTCCGCTACTAACATCCGCTCTCCTGGCAAGAACACAATCGCTTCGTGCAACATCCGTCGTTATCGTAGGCTCATCCCTTTTGCGGACTAATCCTTCCAGCCTGCGCCGTACTACACCCAGGGACTGCAGGCAGGTGCAGTGTTTTGCTGGATAAGCAGAGGGATCGATAAATTTGCATTAAGAATGCTTTATCGTCCGTTATCCACACCGGTGGAAAAGGCCGATAAAGTAGAGCGCCGGACTGTGCTGTCGGAGCAACTGGGCAGCGATGCAAAGGAGAAGTATGAGCGTAGAACTCTAACCACATCACACGCTGTGTGCTGTGATGTCCGGCTGCATTGGAGGTATTATTTATGGTTGGCATCAATACATCAAGCTAACCAACACACACACGCAGACACGCAGACCGGAACGTGTCCAATCGGAGAAAGGATTATGGTCAGGTGTGTCCTAGATATTCAGGTGTAGACGACACCCTACTCAACAGGTTGTTCATTGATTGAATCGTGTCCCAAAACAGTGACAGGAATGATCCAAATGTAAAAACACATCGAATCGTTTTTCATTTTGCAAGTTTGGCAGAATTCTTTCGGCCTCTTGCATATCTGGAAATCGATCGAACACATTTTCCTCGTCTTATGACAAAGAAAACGGGTGTGGTTTGATTTCTTTTGGGTCCCGATTGTCCGAACGTAAACACGCCGTCCTGATTGTTTGCTGCTGCACCGACGATACACCGTCCCGGCACGTGCCATCGTGACATCTCGACGACTCTGGCGGTGCGCAAATATTGAGCATGATAAATGTCGGAAGGAAGAAGCGATGACTTCCGCTGCCCGTGTGCCCGTCACGGTGTAGAAAATGTGTATTAAATTACACACACCTTTGCTTGCTTGTAGGTGTTGTGTCGGTTGTATCGAAAGCGAAAAAGCACGTCGACGGTTCAATATGGCCCCGAAGACTTCACCACGATATCACCATGGCTGTGTGATATTGGGATCAAAGCGGCGGTGCCTTTCGAGTGCAGAAGATGCCAAAAGCTTTGGAGCAATGGCGTCTACTTCTTGCGCAGCGGAGACTGTTTGCGAAGGTTCTGAAATTAATCCTCCTGCTTTGTGTTTTCTGCATTTAAGAAGACAGATATGTGTTACAGCGCGCAGGGATCAGGAACAGCATTAGGCAGTTTGTCAGAAGTTTGTTCCGTTACCGTTCATGTATGTAATTACCGAGAAAACATCTTCGAACCATGCACAATTGTATATAATCGGGTGGAAACAATTTAAATGTTTCACAACCAGAACCATTTAAGCGTTGAGATTTCACACGCTAGTAGTTCAGTATCCCGGTACACGGAATGTCTTGCTCGTTGCAGCCAGGCCTGATCCACCTGATCCCTTACCGAGAACCGGAAGTGGGTAGTAAAGCAGAGCTAGAGAATAGAGGGCATTTCCTTCCGTTGCTGTCTTCTGCGAGTCTTATAAAGGAGTCTAGCGGCAAAATATCGGCAGTTATCCTTTTGCACAATTGCAGGATTATTATCCCTGTCCGGTTGTTGCTGCATCGCTGCTTCGCCCGGGACCGTCTGACACTTGACATCTGCTCCAAACGGTGATAGAGAGATGTCAAAAGAATGCTTTTTTCTTGCATTTTTTTTTGCCATCCTTCCGAGACAAGCAAAACGTTTGAATGTTGCTTATCTTTCACGTGAAAATCGCATTCAACAGTAACAGTAACTAGCTGGCTAGGTGAGTGGGGGGTGTAGGTAGCATAGAGGACAATTGAGTTCAAAAAGAATTATACAACCACGAAGTCCTAGACACAAAAACCGGCTTCTTGGGAGAAAGAAAGCCGTTCGGAAGCTGTTTTCTTATCAGCTTCAAAGGGCAACGACCGAAAAGCACTTGAGGAAACCAGGCAAAAGCGGCTCCTTTCTCGCAATAACCATTCATCTTGCTTTGTGTGAGCTATGTATGTGTGCAAGCGGGCATTTTCTTTCGTGATGCAATCGAAGTTTCCTTTCTTGTTCAATGCTGAAAATGAATTCATCTTTATTCCCTTCAAAATGGACATAGGATTTTATTTTTATTTGCTTCTTTTCTTTGACGCGAGCGACACGACAAGCGAGAGCAGGAGAAGAACACAACGTTTTGACACCTTTTTGCACGGCAAAGAAAAACCCCTCAGTCTAGCTCTAGCAACGCGCTTCCTTTCGGTCCTCGTCAGTGTATAGGTGATCCTGTGGGAGGAGGATGGTACATGTATACACATCCAGCAAGCAGAAGGGAAGGCTTGTTTATGTGTGCGCAGGCGTCCCTTCCGTTGTTATGGCGACAATGACGCTCGAACGGGATGGATGGATGAGTCGTGCTCACCGTCAACGTCTCAAGCACAACTTCGCAAGCAGGAAAAGGTAGCCGGTAGAAACGGTAACCATTCGAGTAGGCTAGTTTTGATGTGTCTACAGCTTTCGTTGACAGTTGCCGCCGTACGGTGATGTTTGATGCCTTTTTCTTATCGGCAGGAAGGGAGTTCTGAGGCTCAGAAAGCGGGCAGTGATTGTAGGTCCTTTTGGCTGGCAGGACAGTATGTTTCAATTAATTTCTACGACCGGAAGTGTGACACTTCTTCGCAAGTGAGTGAGCAGCCAATCCGCAGTCATGCCCGGAAGGATGTGGATCCTGTGGAGGCATACCGAAGGTTCTTCACGACAAGATGTCGTCTTCGGCGACATCATCACCGGATTCCTTGTGAAAGGACGCTTGTTGAAGAGTTTCTCGGGGAAAAGCTTTTCCTCAACCGTACACGCACACACACACACACACGCCCATGCCCATAGAACTAGACGACCGAAAGCCGTTTTGTGTCATCGTGCCGAAAAGTGAATAATCACATTAATCCCACCTCTGCGGTGTCAGATTAGGAAAATAAAATTAATGAACATCGGTCGTTGCCTTGGTGCCCCCTAGTTGACTCCCCAACGCCTACCAACATCGGTTTCTTGGGAATGGCTCTACCCATTTCTCGCTCTCGGCTGTACATGAATACACACCAACTCGCTAGACTAGTAAGCTCCCCGAAACGTCCGGAAGCTAAATCCAATAGAATAATAATGGTGCACCATTTTTCAACAGTCCATAAACCGATAATGAGAAGCACAAGGACACTCTCGCGCGCGCCGGCGACTCAAGCGATTTTCCCCCAGCATCGACGGGTTCTGGGTTTGCCCGCGTCTCCACCGAACCGAACCGTCCCCTCCCGGCATTCGTTATCGATTTATCGAATATGGTTTTGGTAGTGTGGTTGCTGCCGGCGGAGTTATGGAGTGCTCTTGTCGTCGTGTCGCGCTACTTGGAGTACGATTTATGGCCTCCCGCCATTTTCGCTGCCAACATATTTTAATGTAACGGCTAATTTTCCACTCCACTGCGGCAACGGGCTTAAGCATCTTGGGCCCTGGTTCTTCATCGCAACCACGAACCCGAACGAGGAGGAAGATTACCGTCGATACGAACACGAGATTGTCGGTTTTGCAAACCGGGTGGAAAAACAGCAGCGCTCAGTCCGCAGAGAATGAGTGGGTTACCCGGAAGACTAGTGCGGTGGTGCCAGGAGTGCTCAACACTTTGCTTATCGTACGTACGGGAGGAAAAAGAAACACGGAGCAGAAATAAAAGGCAAACGAAGGAAACGTGACTGCGATAGCGCTTCGTGACTTACGCGCCACGATTGTGTCGAGTATGTGTGGAGGGGTGGGAGTGCGTGTTGCATCGCATCGAGAGGACATCCATCAGTAGGGTAAGCTCTAAAGAGCGGAATGATTGAATTCCGATAGGGAAGCAGAACTTGGAGACACGCGGATGTCAAGGAAGAAAGGAAGAAACATGATGCGCTTTTTATCGCCCATTTGCTGCTTGTTGTAGCGGTTTTTAAGCGGTAATATGTTCCAAATTCGATTCATTCGAACCCCGAGCCAAGCTGAGGCTCCGTGTGTTCCGCATCGATCGATTTTGCATCTCGGTCACGCGCCTTATCGCAGATTTGTACGTGTCCTCGGGAACTCGACGGTCATCCGGATGACGGATTTTATTTGTCCGCGTTTTGCAGTCCTTTTGCGGGTACACACACGGTGAATGTTGTGTCCTTTCCGCGTATTTCGCGATGCGGTTTGCTGTTCGGGGATCCGCCAGCGGGGGGCGAAACTCTCTGGTCTCTGGTTGATGACAGCTTCGCACAGGACATACGATAAATTGTGATTTATGATGCTTTCGACACGCGCTAGCATGGTGGTGCAGCGATGGGCTGGGTGTGTGTGTGTGTGTGGAGTGTTTGGTAACCGCGGACCACAAAGTGCCGTCGTGTCGAAAGGTACCTGGGAGAATGTGGAGGAAAGTGGAGCACATGGCGGTCAATTTATGTGTTCCCGTTGTTCGGATGATTTTGAGGTTGTTTTATTGTTCGGAAAAGATGGCAACTCTGCAATGAATGGTACGATTACTAACGATTGAGTGACACGGTATGATAAGGAATTAATAGCATTAAAATCGTCTGTCCAACCGTCAGCCAGCGATCTAAACCTGGAGCTGGATGCTATATGTTTATAAAGGGGCGTTTGAAACAGATGCGTTTGAATTGATACTCGATTTGATTTGTATTTTCGAGCAATACAACTAAACACTTTCTTTTTGTCCTTTTCCTCTCTCTGTTCTTCTCTGTAGCTTCACTAGGGCGGCCACCATAGCAGGAGCTCAGCCGCGAGGATGTCCACACTATCCCTACGGATCAGCCTCGAGGGAGGCCGGGTGACAAAGACGATCCAGTTCGATCCGAGCACGACCGTGTTCGATGCGTGTCGCATCATCAAGGACAAGTTCGCGGAAGCGGTACAGGGACAGGCGCAGGAGTTCGGTCTCTTTCTAGCGGACGATGACACCCGGCAAGGGGTGTGGCTGGAACCGGCCCGCAACCTGGGCTACTACATGCTGCACAACCACGATGTGCTCGAGTACAGACAGAAGCATCGGACGCTGCGGGTACGCATGCTGGACGGTGCCGTCAAGACGATCCTGGTCGACGATTCGCAGCCCGTGTCGCAGCTGATGGTGGTCATTTGTACAAAGATTGGCATAACTAACCACGAGGAGTACGGGCTGGTGCGCGAAGATCCGGAGGCGCAAAACGAAAACCAGACCGACAATCGCTCCAACACCGGAACGCTGGGGAAAACGTTGCGCGAGCAGGGCATCGACGAACAGGAAACGGTACTGCTGCGGCGCAAGTTCTTCTACTCCGATCAGAACATTGACTCGCGGGACCCGGTACAGTTGAATCTGTTGTACGTGCAGGCACGTGATGCCATCCTCGATGGTACGCATCCCGTCACGCAGGACAAGGCGTGTGAATTCGCTGGCATTCAGGTGCAGATCCAGTTCGGTGATCACAACGAGGCGAAACACAAAACTGGATTCTTAGAGTAAGTATTGCCTGTGTTACGGTGCATAAAGAATATTTCTGCAGTACTAATGGCTGTTGCTTTTCTGTTACAGTTTGCGCGAATTTCTTCCCGCCTCGTACGTGCGCACAAAGAACATCGAGCGAAAGATATTTGCCGAACACCGGAAGCTCATCGGTCTGTCCGAGCTGGACGCGAAGTATGTGTACACGAAAACTGCTCGCGAACTTCCCACGTACGGTGTTACGTTCTTCCTGGTGAAGGAGAAAATGACCGGCAAGAATAAGCTCGTGCCACGTTTGCTAGGCGTTACGAAGGATTCCGTCCTTCGGCTCGATGAAACGACGAAAGAAATTATGAAATCCTGGCCCCTCACGACCGTACGACGGTGGGGTGCGTCGCCGAACACGTTTACGCTGGACTTTGGTGACTATGCCGACTCGTACTACTCGGTGCAGACGACGGAAGCGGAACAAATTGTGCAGCTGATTGCCGGCTACATTGACATTATTCTCAAGAAGAAGCAGGCTAAGGACCATTTCGGTATCGAAGGTGATGAAGGATCTACCATGGTGGAAGAAAGTGTCGCACCGTCAAAGTAAGTACACCGACTGGATGAAGCTAGTTATAGTTCTAGTATAATAGACCCTTGAAGGAAGTGATCATTTTTATCGTTGATACACTTAAACAACGATAAAGTTTTAGTACCAAGATGCTTTTGAAACTACTCGTAGCTCATCTACTCATAGAGGGTCAATATGGCTCTTGAAAAAGGATACTTTCTTTCCGAATCATTTATTTCCCTGCCTACCTTAAGTGTTCTGTATCCTGGCATGTTTCAATACTATGTTGCTTTAAACGCTTTGATAACATTGTTCAAACGAATGTGTCTGTTATGATTTTAGGGCCACCTTCCTGCAGCACGAAGAGACGAACAAATCTGGCAAGGTGGAAACCCATTCCATCGCTAAGCCGGCTATTATGCGTGGAACAGACGGTAAGCGGCACTGTATTTTCAGTTATATTACAGGGTATTTTTATCTTTTTCATTTTTTTTTTACAAAGTTCCAGTTGTTTAAGTTATGAAACCATATGTTTTGTAATTATATTATATTTTTTAATTATGTTTTCGTTTCTTTCGCATACTTCTTTTTCATTACCATCGATCTTCTGTTCTACATACACTTTCGCACGCGTGATTGGGTGTGTGTGATTGACTCATGTTGCTGGCACCCCGTGCCCAAAAGGCGAACGGCCGTACGGTACTGGCGAGATGCAATCGATACAGTACGGTGCCATCGTCGGTCAGGTCAACCTGGCACACCAGCCACCGATGGTGAGAGCAGACAAGCAAGCTGCGCTTCTTTCTTTACTTTCTGTTAACATACTAACTGGTCGTGCCAACAATTTCTTGTTAACATGTCCATATTGTGTCCATCATATGTGTTGGGGTCGGTACACGGCTCATGATTTCTGTTTCATTTCGTTTCATGCTGCCTAACCATTGTTCTTGTCCGTTGTCTACTAAAAACCAAACCTCTCGCAAAAAAAAACCACGAACCAAAACTTCCAGACGTAGGTGAATTACAATTTTGGCCTGAATTTTAACCTACACTCACACAACTCACCTCCATCATTCAGCATCAACTAACACACACACACTCACAAACGCATAAAATACGGATGGCAAGCATGTATGTACTTATCGTTTTCATCTATTCTTTCTTCGTCCACTTTCATCAGTTACAACAAACGCGCATCAGTTCGGTACTTTCGGAGCCACAGCGCGCACTGTTAGGATACATTTCCGCGGGTCAGGAAGCGCTCAACCGTGCGGAAAAGGATCTGGAAACGAAGGTACAGCTTCCACCGCTCGGTACCGATCCAGGCTCGTTGCAATGGCGCGAAGAAACGCTCGACACCTCGAAGCAAACCGTCACAACGCATCTGGCTACGATGAACGCTGCCACGGCGCAGGTTGTTACCGCTTCCCAGCCGGATGAAATCGATCACGAAGCGGTCGGTGCGGCCGTATCACAAATCACCCAGAGCATTCCGGAAGTGACGAAAGAGGTGCGGTTGATTGCTGCCCTCATGGATGACGATTGCACCGGGGACAAGTTGCTCGAAGCGACCCGTAAGCTGTGCAACGCATTCAGCGATCTGTTGCGATCGGCCGAACCGGAAAGTAAGGAACCGCGGCAAAATCTGCTGAATGCGGCCACGCGTGTGGGCGAAGCTAGCGGTCAGGTACTGAGCACGATCGGCGAGGAAAGCGTCGAAAGCCGTGAACTGCACGATATGCTGCTCGGATTGGCAAAGGCGGTCGCTAACACAACGGCTGCGTTGGTGCTGAAGGCTAAATCGATTGCGGCTGTTACGGAGGATGAGGCAACGCGCAATAAAGGTAGGATGGTGTGTTGTTGAGTTTATTCCGTTTCAAAAAAAGAAATGCTTACATATTGTTTTTGTTTCATTGAATTTCTCTCCCAAACACAGTTATTGGAGCAGCAAGTCAGTGTGCTCTTGCCACCAGTCAACTGGTGGCGTGTGCTCGCGTCGTTGGACCAACAATCCAAAGTCCGGCCTGTCGGGAGCAGCTAGAAGCAGCAGCTCGAGAAGTCGCTAAAGCCGTCGCACACTTGGCCGAAGTGTGCAACGAAGCGACCGACAATCAACAGCTTCGTGGCGACCTAACTGCAGCGGCAAAAGATGTCTCCAAATCGCTCACCGACTTGCTCGAGCATATTAAGCTGAGTGCCCGCGAAAAAGCACGTCGCGTCGAAAACGAAAACCCCGTCGATAATGTGCTCGTTGCGACGGACATTCTCGTTTCATCGTCCGACCCGCAAGAGATGATCCGGCAAGCGCAACAGCTCGGCAAGGCAACGGCCCAACTGATCGAAAGCATCAAGGGTGAAGCGGAGAGTCAGCACGACTCGAACATGCAGCGCAAACTGTTGGAAGCGGCTAAGCAGCTTGCAGACGCTACCGCCCGCATGGTAGAAGCGGCTCGACTGTGTGCCGGTAATCCACACGATTCTGCTCACCAGGAAACGCTGCGTGCAGCTGCCGAGGAACTGCGCGTTATCACCACGTCGACGGCAAACACGCCTGCCATTAAGCGGCAACTGATTGGCCGGCTGGAGCAGTGTGCCAAACAGGCTGCTTCTTCCGCTACGCAGTGTATAACGGCAGCACAGAACTCTCTCATCCACAGTAACGATGTTCAGACGAAGGAGATCCTGTTGCAGGATTGTCAGGCGGTCGCCGATCAGATACCGCGGCTAGTGGCAGGTGTAAAGAATACACTGTCTCGCCCCGATGATCCCAACGCTCAGCTGGGTTTGATCGATGCGGCCGAGATGTTCCTTGAGCCGGGGGCACAGATGGCTGGGTCGGCACGAGAACTACAGCCGACGGTTATGGACCAGGCAGCATCACAGCAGTTGGGTCGTTGTGCGGTGAACTTGACGCACGCTATCCATGATCTTCGTCAGGCGGCACATCGCGCTCGAGAAGCATGCGGTGGTAATGAGCTGGATGCGGCATTGGAAGCTGTTCGTAATCTTCGCAACGTGCTGAGTGACACGCGCCGTGCAGCGCAGGAAGGTAGTCTACGTCCGCTACCGGGTGAAACGGCTGACAGTTGCTTCAAGCAGCTAGCAGCCGCTAGTAACTCCGTAGACGTTTCGATGCATCAGTTGATGAGCGCTGCTCAGCAAGGCAATCGTACGTATGCGGGAGTAGCAGGACGCGATACAGCTCTCGCCCTGGGAGATTACACCAAGAGCGTCCGTGGAGTGCTGGTAACGACGAAGAATCCTGCTGTGGTTGACTGTGCCGATGAGGTCATTGTCGACTCGCTGCGTGTGATTGAGGAGGCGCAGCGTACGCTGCAAAACCTGGACAACCAGGAAGCGCTGCTGATCGCGATAAAGCGCACGAAACATTCGCTCGGCCGAACGATCGACTGCTTGCCGGGTGTGAAGGATATAAATGAGGCGTTTGAGACGGTTACTGATTTGCGTAGCATTCTCGATACCGGCGAGTATCCACCGTCCGATAGACCATACGGACAGCTGCAGAACGAGCTCAAATCGGCTGCCGATCAACTGAACGTGGCCGGTGGACAGGTGGCACAGTCGTACGACAGCTCTATCAAGTTGGCCGGTACAAGCCAAGAGTTTTGTCACGCCTACAAAGAGCTGCTCACAGTCACGCTTGAGATGGCCGGCCAAACGGCGGAGGATCGTGCCCGGGAAGAAATCGTCAATTCGCTGCGCGGTGTATCCAATCAATCGATCAGCCTGCTTGGCACTGCACGCTATGTGGCTGGTGATCCAGATCGTCCGAATGCGAAGAACGAGCTGTCATCTGCCGCACGTCTGGTGACGGAAAGCATCAACCGACTTGTGGATGTATGCACGCAGGCTGCTCCGGGTCAGAAGGAGTGTGACGGTGCTATTCGTAGCATTGAATCGCTGCGCCCGTTGCTTGAGTCACCACAGGAATCGTTGACCGATCAGGGTTACTTCGATTGTCTCGATACTGTGCTGGAAAAGTCTCGTACACTGGGCGAAGGCATGACGGGAATAGCGAATAATGCGAAAAACTCGAAACATGTCGAATTTGGACATTCGGTCAATTCAGTTTCGGATTCGATTCGTGGACTGATTGAGTCAGCTGCCCAGGCCGCTTATCTCGTTGGTGTTTCGAATCCGACTAGCGTTGGAGGAAGGCCAGGAATCGTCGATCAGGCGCAGTACGCACGTGCAGCGCAAGCTATCCGCCAGAGCTGTGACATCCTACGAGGACAGGCATCTTCGCAACCACAAGTTCTATCAGCTGCAACAGTCATCGCCAAACACACATCTGCACTCTGTAACGCATGTCGTAACGCGAGCTCCACAACTACGAACCCTGTTGCCAAGCGTCACTTTGTCCAGGCTGCTAAGGAAGTCGCCAACTCGACGGCGGCTCTCGTACGCGAAATTAAGGCTCTCGATCAGGACTACAGTCCAGCCTCGCGACAACGCTGTGCAGCTGCTACGGAACCTCTACTGGAGGCAGTTTCATCGCTCTGCCACTTTGCGTCGTCGCCCGAATTCATCTCGATTCCAGCCCGTATCTCAACCGAAGGTCGTAAAGCACAGGAACCGATCCTAGCAGCTGGGCGAGGAATTCTCGACGGAGCCGTTGATATGGTGCGCACGGCAAAGGTGCTAGCCCTGACACCGACGGATCCACCCGTGTGGCAGCAGCTGGCTACCCACAGCCGTAACGTATCGGACAGCATCAAGCAGTTAGCGTCCAGTATTCGTGAGAAGGCTCCCGGACAGATGCAGTGCGATCAGGTGTTGGAGGTGTTGAAGGATTGTTCTCGTGAGCTAAACTCGGCTGCCTTAGCGGTCGGTGTGGATGGGTTGCCACAGCGCAAGGACAGTAACCTCCAGGGCTTTACGAATCAATCTCTGAACGCGGCTTCCGAGCTGATCGATCGTCTAGAGCCGGTAAAATCGTCTGCAAAGAAGAACGCCGAAAGTCTCGGTCATGCGGTCAACCAGATAGCAAAACACATTGTACCGCTGACCAATGGTGTGATTGGCGCGTGTTCTCAGCTCGTGCATTCTGGCCAGCAAACGGTGCTGATCAATCAGGTTAAATCGGTGGTGGAATGTTGCGCTCAACTGGTGCAAACGGCAAAGCAAGCCGGTGGAAACCCACGTGCCGCTCATTTCCATCCCGAGCTGGACGAAGCGGTCGAGTCAACGCGTGAAGCGATTCAAGAGCTGAACGCCACAGTGGAGCGTCTTTCCACCGAGAATGGTGTTGTGACTGGGCTGATGGAACAAATCTCGCGCTCGATGTCTCGTATCTCCGATAAACGTCAATCGTTCCTGGGAGCCTCAATGAACGATACGTACGTTGACTACCAAACACGTATGGTACAGAGCGCGAAAGAGATCGCCCGTTACGCCAACGAGATCAACGCAAAGGCTGCGATCGATCCGTCCAAGCTGGCCCAACTGTGCGTGGAAATGACGCACCACTACACGCAGCTGGCACAAGACGCCATCGGTGCGTCGGCGCTTACTACCTCGCCGGATGTTGCGATTCGCATTCGTAACACGGTGCAGGATCTTGGGCGATCAGTGAATGTGCTGATCCAATCGACGACCGGCATCCGTAAGGATGACAGCAGCGGTTTGGTGGAGATTTCTCGAGGCGCTCGTGACGTTTCCGAAAAGGTGGCACAGGTGCTTGCAGCACTGCAGGCCGGTTCGCGTGGTACGCAGGCGTGTATCAACGCTTCCAGTACGGTGTCGGCTATTATCAGCGATCTGGACACAACGATCATGTTCGCCACCGCTGGCACATTGCAGTCAAGTGATGAGGATGGTAAATTCTCCGACCATCGCGAACATATCCTTAAAACTGCCAAGGCATTGGTTGAGGATACGAAGATATTGGTGGCTGGTGCGGCTGGTACCCAAGATCAGCTTGCAGCTGCTGCTCAGAACGCAGTCACAACTATTTGTAAGTTGATACGGCAACACACAAGCATTGAGCAGTAGTTCCATTAGGCTTACTTTTGATTTCCTCTTTTCTGCAGTACAATTGGCCGATGCAGTCAAACATGGCGCCGCGTCACTCGGTTCCGGTCAGCCCGACTCGCAAGTGATGGTCATTAACGCGGTCAAAGACGTAGCCGCAGCACTCGGTGAGCTTATAAACGCTACTAAACTCGCCTCCGGCAAGCCCATTAACGATCCAGCTATGAATGATTTGAAAGATAGCGCTAAGGTATGTTCGTTTTTTGTTTCGTTTGTTGATTGTTTCGTTGTACTTTTAATTTCCCCCTGCTTCCAGTACTACGTCACCCTTCTTTTCTCATCCTTGCCCTCTCTATTATCAAGCCTTTCTTTCCGCAAACATCCTTTTTTCGTTCGATGATGCCTTCACGTATCTGCACGCTGTTTTGCTTTTGGTACGCGCGGAATGGTTCAATGTCGTAACAATTATATCAACGCGTGCACGTGCGTCGTACTGGCATAAACAAATGTGAACTCTAGTGTGTCCAATCTTTTCGGCACTTGGCATCTGCAATGTATTATGTCGCGGCTGCAGCACGTCGTGATTAACCGCTAACAAAGCCGTAAAAGTTATTCAGCAGAAGGAACTTCAGTTTATTAAACGCTTAAACAAGTTTTTTTTTTGTAAATACAAATATTAAAAAGTGCCAGCATAATAAGCTATTGTCGTACTAAACCTCTTCACTCTGTTCAGTCAAAACGTATTGATTGCTTCAATGTTTCTAAACCCAACCTAACATCTTTTGCAAAGCTAACTTTCAGCCTTTACTTAAAACAAATACACAAAAACAAACACCCTCCTTCAACATAAAACCGGATGCATAGTCTCACTATTTCAATCACTCTTGTATCCTCACTCACCAAAAGTTTTGATGTGGGACACTGATGCAGCGATGTTAATTAGCATAATCAAGATGAATGTTACCTTTACCGAATGTTCCCAATTGAAAGCACAACATCTCAAACGAACGTGTATCGATCTCGTTAGCGGTCCTGTTCTCTTGTAACTACCTTCTACTTATTTAGTCGAAAGGAAGGATGGTGGTTTGTTCTCCTTCAGTATCATTACTGGATTGACTTCGTTTTCTTCGATGGTGCATGCCAGTTAGTAGCACGACGGTCTTGGTTGAAGCTTTCACTCTTTCTTTCAGTTCTATAAAGCACTCTCCGTCGTCTTTTCGCTTTTTGAAATCCAACATCTATGGAATGCCGTGTATGTGCGTGTGTGTGTGTGGTTCTCGTCTATGCTACTGACTGCGTAAGACTGATTGACTGATCAGATCAGGTTTCTTCTGTGATAGTCACCACGAGGGAATGTAGTTCGCCTGCGAAAGTTGGACGTATTTTTGTTTCTTTTGCATGAGACATGGGGAATGCAATTGTATCTTCTCGCTGTATCTTTTCTATTTGTATTTATGTTAATCTCTGTACAGGAACCGTCCGAAGCAGGGCTTTCGTTCACTTTTGGTCTAACACGAGGTCGTATTCGTTTCTAACAGCATCCTTAAAGGTTCTGCTCGACTTATACAAACGTAGCACCGTAGCAAACATCGAACAAAACAAAGGCAAAGAGCGTGGTGTAGTGGTTATAAGCTTCATAAATAACAACTAAAGTGAGTGATGGGGATGATCGCGCAGTAGTGCTTCGGAAAGAAAGCTGTCTAATCTCTCGATCTCGCGACTGGTTCGTGGAATGAATATGATGGTTATGGGACGTAACACAACGGGATTCTAGGGGTTGTATTGGGAAGGTACACACATATCCAACCAGTCCCATCTACCGTCCCAGCTAAATCTCCAATGCAACGTAACGTACCTTTATACCATACATTCGACATGCATTTCGCTGATTCTTTTATTGTTTACCCACTGCCCTCTCTTACTCCTGCTGTCCCATGCCTGTCCTTCATCGTTTCATTTCCACAGATGATACGGGAATTATGCCTTACCGAGACGAGCACATCGGTACTGGCCGGCTATCGTCCGGCCGGTGGTGGCCAGCAGTACATTTACACACATCAACAGCAAAAACACACCACCACAACCACTGCCCACGCTACGAGCTCTTACTGTTCGCCCCAATATTAACCCACACACACACCTGAGCTTCCAGTGCTGTGTCTCGTATTTAGTCGATGTTTTCGGCGTCGTTGTTTGTGAAAAGCATCCCAGAATGTGTCTGAATGTCAGCGCTTGCATTACCCGGATCGTATGCAATTTTGTAGCAAAAATGTAGCACCAACACGTGTAAAATCACCTCCGAATTCTACTATTCGTCCTGTATTTTTTCTTTCTTTTCAACCATCACACACACACACCCACCTCGCTGCTATTCTGTAACCGCGCGCACAACCTTCTTTAAACCTTCCTCTTGCGGAACCAAAATTCGTTCGGAGCAGAAACTCGATCCGGCAATGGCAATTGGTAATAGTGCCGCCAGTTGGTGGTTATCCGATCAAGAGGAGGAACTGCTACGTTTCTGTAACCGCGCGCACAACCTTCTTTAAACCTTCCTCTTGCGGAACCAAAATTCGTTCGGAGCAGAAACTCGATCCGGCAATGGCAATTGGTAATAGTGCCGCCAGTTGGTGGTTATCCGATCAAGAGGAGGAACTGCTACGTCTTCTGTCCAATGTGCCGACTCTGTTTGATGGAGTGTTTTGACGATGAGCCCCTTTTTGCTACCGTACTAATTTACCATATACGTGTCATTCGCCATACAACGATCATCTCCTAGATAGATCTCCTGTGCATTCAGCATTTATACTACTCTATAGCGATAAGACGGAATTAGTGTACTCGTATTTATCTATCCTGTCGTTCAAAAATAAATGTTTTTGTATGTATCCAAACAAATTGGCGATTGCCCAATTGCTTGAAGTTCTTGTCCTCACATGTTCGTCTTCGCTTGAAACTATGCGTCCTTCAAAACGAGAAGACAATCGATCTGTATTGATCGGCATCTACCATTAGTTCAACCTTGATTCCTCCCGGGTTGCGTGTGATCTCTTGTGGTGGTGTGTTTTTGCTGTTGATGTGTGTAAATGTACTGCTGGCCACCACCGGCCGGACGATAGCCGGCCAGTACCGATGTGCTCGTCTCGGTAAGGCATAATTCCCGTATCATCTGTGGAAATGAAACGATGAAGGACAGGCATGGGACAGCAGGAGTAAGAGAGGGCAGTGGGTAAACAATAAAAGAATCAGCGAAATGCATGTCGAATGTATGGTATAAAGGTACGTTACGTTGCATTGGAGATTTAGCTGGGACGGTAGATGGGACTGGTTGGATATGTGTGTACCTTCCCAATACAACCCCTAGAATCCCGTTGTGTTACGTCCCATAACCATCATATTCATTCCACGAACCAGTCGCGAGATCGAGAGATTAGACAGCTTTCTTTCCGAAGCACTACTGCGCGATCATCCCCATCACTCACTTTAGTTGTTATTTATGAAGCTTATAACCACTACACCACGCTCTTTGCCTTTGTTTTGTTCGATGTTTGCTACGGTGCTACGTTTGTATAAGTCGAGCAGAACCTTTAAGGATGCTGTTAGAAACGAATACGACCTCGTGTTAGACCAAAAGTGAACGAAAGCCCTGCTTCGGACGGTTCCTGTACAGAGATTAACATAAATACAAATAGAAAAGATACAGCGAGAAGATCCAATTGCATTCCCCATGTCTCATGCAAAAGAAACAACCGAACTCCTAGAATCTCGTCTAACCACATAATAATATCTTTCATTATTCTCTAACGGGGCGTTTGGTGTTGGTGGGATAGTTTCGGTAAGATATGTTTGATATTCTTGGTTGTTAAGATTTCAATTATCACCCAGGAATCAAACATATTATTACCGTGACTGTCGTTGGTCATCGGAAATCGGAAACGCACGCAACAAAATCCAAACTACTGAGCAAACATGTTTCTCGAGTGTGTAAATAAGTGAAAAGAAATTGTTGGTGATTAATTTGTTGTTTTTTTATTTTTCATATCTGCCTTCGTGGCATTTTGATTACAGTTAAGGTAGATTATTTCATTCTTTTATTGGTACATATTTTTGAGTTTGATATGTTTTGTTGTAGCTACATTCCATTTGGTGTGTAGTTAACATTTCTTATGTTTGCCTTTTTTATTTTGTTGCCGTTTTTAGTTCCGTTTTTCGATTTGTAGTTTCTCCCTCCAAACTTTTGTGAATTTCTTTTTTAACTAGTTTTGGTTATAGTTTTTCTTTCTTTCATGTGAAAACAAATATAAGTGATTAACCATATAATATATGGCCACTCAATTTATGGCTTACCTTTGCCAAATTATGAAAATGTTCTTGCAACATATTAATCCGTCGCTTCACACGTTTTATTTGTAGGAAGCGGACGAGAATCTGAACTTTGATGAAATGATCCTGGAAGCGGCCAAGTCCATCATGGCGGCATCTTCCTCGCTCGTTCGCGCTGCTAACGCTGCTCAACGAGAGCTAATCGATCAGGGTAAGGTGGCGAAACGTCCGCTCACCTCCTCGGATGATGGCCAATGGTCGGAGGGATTAATTTCGGCTGCACGACTCGTAGCCGCTGCTACCCATAGCCTCGTCGAGGCGGCCCAAAACCTCGTCCAGGGCGTAGGTACTGAGGAGATGCTCATATCATCCGCGAAACAGGTGGCCAGCTCCACAGCTCAGCTACTGATTGCGTGCAAAGTTAAGTCAGATCCAAACTCCGAAACTGGGCGACGTTTGCAGGCGGCTGGTAACGCAGTTATCAAGTCCACCGACAAACTGGTACAGGCGGCACAGCAAGCAATCGAGGGTGAGGAAGAGCACACGCTGCGTCTGAATCGCAACATGGTGGACGGTATGGCGCAGGAAATTAATGCACGGTCGGAGATTCTGATGCGCGAACGACAGCTCGAGGAAGCGAAGAACAAGCTGATCGCTATACGACACGCAAAGTATCGGCAGAAACTGGGCGGTGGTTTTACGACCGACGAGAGCGATGAAGGTGGCATCGCGCCACCTCCATTCGCAGGCTATGGACAGTCGACTTCCCCGAAACCACCCCAAACTCTACCCAAACCGGGAACCTATTCGCCTTCCTCGTTTGGTGGTGTTTCGCCGGGTCAGGGTGCAAGCACTATGCCTCGCATGGGACAGCAGCCTGTATCGCCTGCAAGTCCCAGCTTCCAGCGACCCGGATCGGGCAATCAGCTGCTCACTGCAAATGCCGTCCCGAAACCGTACCAATCAGATGCGCTAAAGTCCCCGTCAGCCCTAGTGTCACCGTCGATGCTGAATCGATCGTACGATATGACGCGTGTGGAGAATTCTAACCTGAGCGCTTCCAAGTTCAACCGTACTCAGTTCGATGCGGCTGTGCAGGATCTACAGAACAAGGTGCAGCCGCTCAGTACGTTCCGGTCGTCCCCCACACATCCGCACACGAATGGAGGTGTCGCTGGTAGCTCGCCAGCTCCACAAACATACGAAGGATTCACTACCAGGTAAGAATAAGAGGAGATTCTTCGATACACACACACGCACAAACAGATACAAACAAACACATCAAATGATCGGTGCTAGGGAGGTGGCATCCAGCGTTTCATGCTCTGTCTCTCTTCTGCTCCATTATTACTGTTATACCATCATCCTCGAATGAGCATGAATTCTTCCTGCAGAGCTCCGCATGCGGGGCTTTGCTTATCTGTCTCTTTGTAAAGCCACATTGTACATTCCTTTAATTTTGTGCCACGACTGACTAAAGCATGCGACTAAAGCATTTTGGGGTGAAAACATCGGTGTAGAAAATGGTGGTGGTGTAGCAATTTGGGAATGTTTATCTAATCATTATCAATCATCATAACCTATCGAAGCTTGGTAGTGTAGAACCGACGGTATGGAATGTATTAGATTTTTTAAGCCTGCTCGGAAACAATTTACGGTCTAATTTTATTACTTGGGAACAAGGAGGTACTATGAGTAGGTAGGAAATAAAAAATCGACTAAAATAAACACGTAATTGAGAAGCTTGTAAAGACATTAATTTGGGGTCAGGCAATTTAAAAAACTTTCTGTAAATATAGAATACTCTTTGAACAAGTTAATTGTGCCCTCTGCCCTATTTTTCGTTCTTTTTATATATTTCTACGCGGTAGAGCTAATCACTGTTGTTCCCAGTCTCTAAAGTAAGCGTTCCCAGTCGCTAGTGCAGGAAGCGTTACACGTGACAGTCATCAGTAGTGTGTAGTATTAGAGCATCATAATAATCACCAGCATCCAACTCTAACCACTAAAACAACCAATGTTTTTTCTCTCTTTTTCTCTCTCCCTCTGTGTTTCTCACGCATCTTGTGCGCGCAGATACGAAACCCGTGTCTTTCAGACTGCCAATAACACTAATCCACAAAGCCCAACCAACCCGCTAACCACTGTGGAACAGAAGTTTGCTAAACTTAACCTAGAAAACCACGACATGCAACAGCAGCAGCAACGCTACCAGCAGTCACAGTCACCAAACCATGGTTTTTATAACAAATCCGCCACAAGTCCTCCGGCACATGTCGGCACTAGTGCTACTAGCAGCTTTGCCGCAAGTCCCGCCGTCACTAACGCTATGACTAGCTCACCGCAACAGCAACAGTTCCGTCAACAGCAGCAGCAGCAGCAGCAGCAACAGCAACACTTCCTTCGCACCACCAGCACTACCACCACCTCCTCTTCCGCCACCAACAACAACAACAACAACACCTCTGTGCCTTCTGTACCGACGATTAAAAATGGTAACGTTAGTCTCTTTGACAGTGGCGCAACCATTGCGACCACCAATGTGGGCGGCACCGTAATATCGGAGGGACACCGCGAACACCACTACCAGCAGCAACAGCAACAGCAGATCATCCACACCAAAAAGGTCCACATGACGACGTCCTCCAGCTCCACCTCGTCGACGACGATGAAGTCCGGCAGTGCTGGCGGAACCGGCCCCGAATGGAAGTAAGCAGCGACCCCGGTGCATCTGCCGCGTGTGTGTAGTTCGTCTCTTTTACGAAGCGAAAGAAAGCAAAAAACAAAACCCTCCCCCTTTAGAGTACTAATGAAACTAGCTTAATATACTACTTCGTTTTGTTTCTCGTCCCCTTGGCACACGGTGCGACCGCAAGGTACGTTTGTTGACTTTTTTAACTGTAGCATATATAAGGTGTAGCATGTAGAGAAGAGAGGGGTTGTGTATGTGTGTATGTAATTCGGGTAAAAGAGACAGAAATTTTGTAGTATTTCTTCTGGGAGAACAGTTTTTCAATAACCGCCACCCAAGTGCCACATGTTGTTTGTTGTTTGCCGAAGCGAAACAAAACAAAAACGAAAGCGAAGTACTAAAAACGTAAACAAAACCTAAAACTTAATAGAAAGAGAGAGAGAAAGAGTTTAATATATTGATTCGAAATGTTAGTATGTGTAGTCTATATATGTATGTATGTATGTATGTAACTAACGCAAAAGTTAGTTGGAGGGAAAAACATAAGGGAAGAGTGTTGGTTGAAAGTGTAAACTCACTAATGTGCCTCGAGTATACTTACCGTTTGCCTTCCGCATCGTTGCACAAAAATGGTGGCGATTGCCAACGTTTGTCGCTCACCTTTTAAAAGGAGAGCAGACGAATAATTGCGATACATTTGATTGAATGCTGTATGATCGGAAGTGCCATTTTGTGTATCTTGTACTATTACTACTTCTACTGCTACTACTACTACAATTACTACTTATATTACCGCTAATTCTACTACTTCTATTACTTCACTTGAACACTTGAACAGTAAACTTAATAATACTAGCAGAGAGGAGACGTTTTTTTAGTCACATAATACTGAGCAGGGATTTAGTAGTTCCACTCAAAAAACACAAAACAAAAAAAAAAGAGGACACATGGTTATACTAAACTAGGCCAATGAAAAGCGCGTGTTTTTTGCACATGAAGGGACAAACCGTCTTACATTAGGCAAATGAGTGAAAATCTTAGTCTTTTTGTTTCGCTTTCTTTGCGCGTTGCTCTTGTAAAAAGAAAAACAATAAGCGCAAACATAATTTTGTTGACAATTTACTATTATTTGTGTATTAAGACTCGTGTTTTAATCGATTAACAAAACTAGAATGTTTTTGTTTAGTTTTTTAGAACTTTACTTAACAAATACACAAACAAAAATAAACGGATGTGCTTCTTGAATAGTCAAAACTCCCATTTTAGTATTAGTAATGTATTTTTACCGCACACAAGCATCGATTTCAAATCGTTTTGGAAGGTTTGTTTTTTTCAAATACATTGTCGCTTTTTAATGAAAATGCGTTTTATATGTTTAAGTGAATGGTTTATAACTTTTTTTGTTGTTGCTACAAACAATTTTATTATTCCTTTTTTTGATTTTGTAACATCCCTTTTAGGGACTATTCACAACTAAAGCAGCACATACATCGGAAAACAAAGTATAGAAGGAAAATAAAGAACCATGAAACGAAACAGTAAATTTAACACCAAACATTTCGCGTTTTATTCTGTTGTCTTTGCCGTGAAAGAAGCCATGTGTGTGACGGGTTTTAAAAGCGGTGTGACGGGATGGAGCGGCCATCCGTCGAGGGCATCGTTATCCAACCTAAGGGAGCTTGTAGTCATATCGGAGGCTTCCTAGGCCAAATCAATAAACTCAATAAATAAGGAAGGATGTTTAAGTTTTAGAACATGTGTGTGTATATATTTGTAAAAAGTATGATTTTTAAAGTATTTTCCGATAGTATAAAATGCTGCCAGCTGTGGTGTGTTTCTCAATCGCTTCGCGTCGTCTAACTGATTGTTTTATACGTCTAAACGAAAAATGTTACAAAACGACAACGTCACACGTTCGTAGAATGTAAAAGCAAGGTAAAATCTCTTCAACTGAGCTGAACACGTAGCTTTCTTTAATTAATTTATCATCATAATGTATATCATATGTGTACGTAAGCTCTGTTTCGTTCACTTTCTCACTATATCGTTTCACTTTCGGACGTATTTGTTACTACCTTCGCCTCAGCTTTAAGCTCCTAAATAAGTACAATTTTCTCACGCACTTCGTTTTACACCTAGTAAAAAGGGGAAAAACAAAACACCATGATACCTTAAGCTAGGTCATATATCGTAAAGATGACAGCCATAGGGTTTGATTGTTTGTCCGCGTTGCTAATGCATTGGCTATTTAACGGGGGGAGCGGGATGAAATCTTCTTTCCTGCATTCTTGTGTTGTGCAGCGTACGTACGTATAATCTAATGATAAAATGCACTTGGAAGTATCTTCGTTCGTTTGCGGTCAAGTCTTTAGCGAACCATCTAGTTTCTAGTTAGATTGTTATTGCATACGGTTTAAATTCGATCTTCGTTACTCTGCAGATGTTGGCCGTCTGGATCTACTTAAGTACATCTCTGTCTTTTCGTTCGTCTCTCGATTGCTTAAAGTTTATGGTCAGGAATAGGGGGTAGCTATTGCAATGTCCCCGCTAAACGATGCAATTAGAATACCGTCCGACTGTTGCCAATACTGCGCGCCGGCAGACTGTTGGTGCGTGTCGTTGGACTGTCTCGTGCCTGGAAAGAAAAAGTGAGGGAAAAAGACAGTAGACTTTGAGGTAATATCCATTTGCTTCTTTTGGAACATCCGCTTGTTCATGCATGTTCGTACATGTTCCTGCTCCGTCACTGGCTGCACACCCGACGAAACCCTGCTATCCTCTCGGATATCGGACACGGAAAATTTTGGTGCAATAAATACGCTTCTGCTTGAAAAGTGAAATCCGGTACAAAGAATAATATGTTGTATTTGTTTGCACAAATAATCATGCGATTACAAGTTGATATAAGAATGCTACAATTATAAAATGGATTTTGTAATCATCTGAAGGAAACATTTGTTACTTTCGTTGCCACGTACGGTTCACTACGACATCAACATCGATGGACTTCCACTTTCCACCAGATCGAAAACACAGTTTTGGCCGATTTCGTTGAAGGGAGTTGAACGACCGGATTGGCCTGTGAAGATCGTGGCTTTCTACAACGAACCAATTTTTTTTTTTTAGTAAAGTAATTAAAATCCTCTTTACATTTTATTTTTTGATACTTTATTATTTCCTTAAATCGTTAATGTTATCGATGGCTGTGAATGGGTGATAAAACTGATGCATCATGCAAATATATGCAAATGAAAAACACTTCTTTATGTAGCAATTTACAGCTAACCCTTTCGCGTGATTAGAACGGATCAATCTAAACGCCGAGGAGTACCACTTCGTTGCCGTCGATGGATCGAGTACAAGGAGCTTACGCAAGTTTGTGAACTTTAAAAAATATTCCTCTTCTCTTCCCTACCACAGGCCGATGCAAATATCACAGGAACAGCTGATCGTTAGAAGAAGAGGAACATGAGGGAAAAGCTTGTTGACAATCGCTTTTTTTGACGCAAACAATGATAGGGGCTTCTTTCACCCACCTTTTTGGAAAGTTTCAGTGTCAATTTTTACTGTTTTTTCACATCACTGTGAGCCTCACAGTGAGCCTCACTGTGAGCCTCACTGTGAGCCAAAATTCTGACATTGGTGCTGCTGGTGTACGAACGATTCGTCGGAAAAAGCAACTCGTTCCGACCCACGCCAAAAGCACGTGGAGAAAAAAATGTCGCTGTACACACCACATTGACTTCATGCCTTCTTCTTTGCACTCTTTGTTTTCCCCCCCCTATACCGTAGGTCTGATTTTGAAGCCTGGCAAGAAATACTACAAAGAGTTGGAACAGGACTTCCATCTCACCCATGCGGCGCTCGATCTCGCCGACAGTAACGGCGATGTGCAGGTTATGCTGACGACCGAAAACATCACCTATCTGCTCTGCACACTGAACAAAACGATTCCTCAGGCCGTACTGGACCAGGAGTTTGCCATCGGCGATAAGATCAGCTTCGCCACCAAGGGCCAGGGAGTGGTGCATCTGACGGGTAACGTGCTCCCGGACGGTATGGATGACCTGGGCGAAGAAGAGGAGGACGACGAGGAAGAGATGGATGAGGAAGAGGGCGTGCCGGCCACCAATGGAAAGCCGCGTAACGCGAAGCAGGCAGCTAAGGTTAAGGTTGCCAAGAAAATTGCTTCGGGCGAAGTGTCGGACGATAGCGATGAGGACGATGCCACGTTCACCGAGTCCATGCTGGAGGAAAGCATCATGAACGGCGAAGAGGACGACGACGACGAGGATGACGATGAGGATGGAGAGGACGGTGAGGATGACGACGATGACGATGATGGTGAGGAGGACGATGAGGATGATGATGATGACGAGGAGGACGAAGATGATGAGGAGGAGGAAGATGACGAAGAGGAGGAAGTGGATGAACAGCCCAAAGCTAAGCAGGCCAAATTGAGCAATGACGCCAAGGCAGCGGCCGCCCTCAACGGAAACGCCAAGCAGGCTGGCAAGGAAGCTGCCGGTGCAAAGCAGGAGCAGCAGAAAAAGGGTGCCGTACGCACGCTCCAGGATGGGCTGATGGTGGAGGATCTGAAGGTCGGAAACGGACCGGAAGCCAAACCGGGCAAAAAGATTGCGGTGTACTACGAGGGCCGGCTGAAGTCGAACAACAAGGTGTTCGACAGCACGAGCAAGGGCCCGGGCCTGAAGTTTGCCCTCGGACGTGGCGAGGTAATCAAGGGCTGGGATCTCGGAGTGGCCGGTATGAAGGTGGGTGGCAAGCGACGTCTGGTCATTCCACACAAGCTGGCCTACGGTACGAAGGGAAGCCCGCCGGTCATTCCGCCCTGTAGTACGCTTGTGTTTGAGGTCGAGCTGAAGAAGGTTTTCTAAGGGCGTTGTTGAAGTAGCAGTAGCAGCGGGTTTATTTTTAAGAAAATATCCATAATCTTGTAAAATCCATTATTTCTCCAATAAAACAAATAACACCAGCAGCATTAAGCGTGTGCTGCATGGTATAAATAACCACCAGTACATGTGTGTGTGTTTGTGTGCGCTTCATGTGTTTCATTCCATTGTTCGCTTTTTGGGCCGTTAACAACGAAAATCAAATTTCAGCACCCATAACCTCAATTCAGTCGAAGCCGGCATCAAGTGATTCAGCTGTTGACTATGATTGACGAACAAACAGTTGATGGTGAAGTACAGAAAAGTGAACAGTATCAAAGTAAGCGTAGAGTTTAGTGGAAAAGGAAACACGAGACAGAGTTTTTCAATGCCAACTCGATTAGAAAAAACTCAATATTTGGCGTGACGTGAAAGTGAAACAAAAGTGAAGCTACACGACCGGTCAGAGTCCGAGCTGCATCGAACACGATCCCCCAAAATAAAAGCATCCGGCAGGTAAGGTAAGTGTGTTGTGGCCAATTTTGTGTTTCTTGTAATCTTCAGACATACGTGTTTGTACGCGATAAACAACGTAAAACAATCCTTTCTTAGTGTGATTACGATCTTAAACAAAACATAGCCTAACATTAGTATCATATCCTCCTACCTGTGAGTGCGCCAGCACGATGCTCAAACACTGCACCCATTCTTCCGCCTTGTTTCCGTCCTTCGGCTTGAGGATGAGCGTCTGATCGCCGGTAAATATTTCGAACGCTTTCGGGATGTTGCGCGCCCCCCGGGACACCTTCACCGATCGGATCTGGTTTACGTCGATACTTTCGCCACCGGCCTACATGGAAGAAACACACAAACAATACAAGCGATCGTTGGTACCGTTCCGTTGTTCATTACCCGCCCCCCGCCCGAAGCCCGCGCTTACCTCACTGACCGACCCCTTGCACGATAGGTGCGCACCAGATAGGGTAAAGTATCGTGTACGCCATCGCCGGAACAGCCGCCATTTGCCTTTCTTTTCCTTCAGCTGGCCCTCGATCACCGGTTGATTGTTGCCGTGCAGAAACCCGATCGCTTTCTCCGGATGGTGGCAAAGGAAGCAACCCCACTGGAACACTTCCAGATCTTCCGAGCTGCCACCGTTTGACGCTGCGCTTGCATCACCGCCGGACCCTGATCCGACGCCGGAAGTGGTGCCGGTTGAGCCGGATGCACCACCGGCCGTTTGGCTTTCGCCGGTGGTAGTACCCGCCGGCGCGCTACCCGGACCGAGTGTTACTAGACCAATTTCGAACACGTCAAAGAACCCGGCATGGCGCAGTTCGTTCACAAGCGCTTCCTGCTCTTTTCCGTTTGGGAACGCACTGGTGACTAGCGTGATGAAGGTGCGATTTTCACACTTGAGCGTGTCCCAGCAGTGTTTGAGCCGGCTTACGCTCGGATCCCAGCTGCTCAGTGCGTTCTTGCCGGCCCGGGCCTGCAGATCAAGAAACATCAGATGGATCCAGGTGCGTGGATTGCGCGTACGCATCGTAAACATGGTGCGCGAGTAGAGACAGTGGGGACCGCGCACCTGGCAGGCGAAGTGCAGTTTGGCCATCTTTTTCGCTCGCCGTTCCTCGATGATGCATTTGGCCGGCGGTGGTATACGGTGCGCTACCGCTTCTGTGTACGATTTGATCTTGTCCAGATGCTTCTCGCAGAAGTGTTGAATGGTGTCACGCATCGGGTACGGTTCGAACACGCTCATGCGCGTAGTGGTGGAGGACGCGTTCAGGATCGTTACGCTACGATTGTCGTTGGTGCGGGGACGGGTTGTTACCGTTGCGGGACCGGATACAATTACCTAAAAGTAGCGAGAATGGTGTAAATACTACGTCTGCGTGTTCGATCGAGCAACGAATCCAATGCCTACCTGATTGCTTGGATCATCGCTCGAATGAAGCGATAGTGTTGTGGTTAGCTGCGGCGATGTTTGCTGCGAATGATTGTTGAACATGGTCGGTGACGCTGGTGACGCATGGTGCACCTGGATACCGATCGATCCGGTCGATTGATTTAGTCCGCCGAGCGAGCTCTTCGCACCGAGTGCACCGGTTGACCCCATAAGCGTATTGCTCGGACCGTGCGAATATGGCCGAGGAGCACGCGTCGGAGACGTCGTTACGGTCACACCACACGATGTAATCTTCGTCTGTGGAATGCCCCACTTGTTCTCGCCCGTTATCGTCACGTGCTGACTGAGTGGTGGTGGAATCGAGTTCCCCAACAAACCTCCTCCACTGCCACTGCTGGCCATCATCATACCCTTGACAGCGACATTTCCACTCGAGTGATGGCTGTTGCTGTGCATGATGATGTTGTGCGCAGTGGAACCGTCCATCGTCGATGGTACGACGCACGCACCACCAACGGTGGTCGGCTTTTCCGGATCAATCGATACGCCCGTTCCGATGTCGCCGTTAAATTGATTGATGAGCTGCGATGAGCCGAGCCGCGACTTGTGCAGTCCGCCCATCGATCCGCCAGCGTTGTTTAGGCGAGTCGTACTCTTATTGCCACCACCGCCACCAGAATGAAGCCTTCCGGTACTGCGCGAATCCCCGAGCTTTGGACGGTTTCGGGTGTAGCTAAGAAAAAGGGAAGGCATACATCAGGACATTACGTTAATCGCATGTGTTCGATCGTAAGGATCGTCTTCTTACCCCGTGTGATGTGGCGTCGGCGAGACAACAGAAGATCCGTTTGCAACTGTCCCTGTGGTGGTGGTGGCATTGGCTGACATGGACGTCGCACCGCCACTGCTTGGCACACCGTTTGCCGCATTCATGAAGTTGGTGAGCAGTGCCGGATGGATGGTCGAACTGAGTGTCGTACCGTTGGAGGTGTTGATGACGGTGGTCGACATCATCGTACCGCCTGTGTGCGTATGTCCATTGCTTATGATGGCCACGTTCGGTGTTTTCGATACTATAGGCCGCCCATGATCGTGTACATGCTGCGTGTAACCTACAGAGCTACTACCGATCATACCCACTCCCGCAGTAGACGGCCCATTGGAGGATGCTCCATTTCCATGCACACTGCTGGAATACGTAGGACCCGTCGTTGTCGCTAGCGCTGTGGACGGAGGTGTGGGAAGCGTAGCGGACGAATTAAGGTTCACGATCGTCACTCCACCGGATGCAGTCTGTTTGATCTGACTGTTGTTGCTGAGCTGCCGTTGTCGGACGACCGAAGTAACCTTGTCGGTGAACAGCACCGGATACTTCGTGCACAGCTTAGTGGCTTCGTTTAGCAGAATTGTCTGCAGTGGCCGATCTGCACGCGGCAAATGCTCCAGCACAAAGTCCAACGCAACCTGGGCCCGGTCCTTGCCACACCGCCCGATAGCGGAGAGGATCTGTGCTGCGAAACCCACCGTCTGCGGAACGGTGTGAGCGATCAGCTTGAACGCTTCCGTATATTCGGCCAGTTTGATCGGTTTGGATTCGGCTAGCTTCAGTAGCACAAGCAGTGCGGCTGCCGATAATGGCGGACGTGTGGTGGCTAGTTCTAGCAAACAGGGAATGCTTTCAGTCAGGCAGGAAGGTTTCAGTTTGGCAATCGTTACAAGCAGTTGTAGAATGACCAGCTGCTCCTGTAGCTCGCAGCGTGGTACGATCTCCACAAACTTTGGCCCAGCATCGTTGATGGGGTCCGGGGTTGCTTCGTAGATTTGTGACAGCACGTGGCAAAGGCCATAGTTACCGCCGAGCAACGATTCGAGGATAACGTTCACGTGGGGCGATAGCAGATACGAGTACTCGATTGCGGCCGACGAAAGGTAGCTGGCGAGGTTACGGGACAGCTCGAGGTTTCCTTGGTTGAGAAATTTGACCGCAACCGGTAGCGTTACCTCCATCACGACTTGCTTGTTGTAGTTCTGCCAGGAGAAAGAGAACCATAGGAATGTGTTATAAGCGGCCGATTTGCAGCCGACGAATAATAAGGGGTCTCATGCGTACCAGGAAGATGCTGGAAATGATATCGGACGATATTTTTGCATGCGGTGGATCCACATCCTTCCCCGTTGGTTGCAGATTATAGCGCAGGCACGTCTCCAGCAGACTGACCAGCCCGGCACAATGCTTTTCGATGGTGTGCGTCTTTTTGATGCAGGAAGTTACACGGTTGATACATATTTCGATTACCGACTGGTCGTTGCTGTTGTGCAGATAGTCCTCGTGGGAGATGATGGATGAGATCTCTTGCAACTGACGAAACGAAAAGAGGAAAATCAAGGTTTTTTTTTTCTTCGTGTGAGAGGAATCAGTTAACCGGATACTTACCACCTCAGTCAAATCATTCACAATCTCGTAATCGGCGATAGAGAACAGTTCACCGGCCCTTGATAGGTCCCGTTTGGACAGGACGGTTGTAAATAGGTCGTGCATGTTTGCGAACGTTTTGCTTCCTTTACCGTACGCTGGTTTATGTCCAGGGAATGTCCCTTTTGTTGTTGTTTGTTTTGTGGTTCACTTCCAACTCTCTCTCTCTCTCTCTCTCACAAAAAAAGCGAGCGGTACGGCATCCCGCAATCGGTTCTCCTAGTGCCACACGACGCGGGTCGTCTTTTATTTCTGATGTTTATACATCTTTTATCACACGTTACCTTGGCTTAGATTTTGCACTTGCTTTATGGCAGTAGAACTACAGTGGTTGCGGCTACGAAGGAAGCAAGCAAGAATATGGAAACAAGGAAGATATTAGATAGGAAGCAATGGAGAATCTGTGCCTTCCGTCGTCGTTATGAGCTTGCCGGTAGTTCTCACACAAAGAAAACTCATTAGCTTTTGAAAAGCAAAAGAAAAAGTAATGGCTATGTAATGTGGTGCTTTCATTCAATCGATGAAATTTATGTAAAGTTTGCTTATGAGGCCGTCATCAGGTTGTTCATGCACGTTTATTGTCCTTGTTAAAAAATCTGTAAACGAAGAAAAAAATATAAAATAGAACTTAATACGATACACATTAGCACAAGGCCAAAGATTGAGTATTAAAAGCTTTTGTTTCATTTGTGCTAACAATATGTGTTGATCTTTATCGGCGAGTACTTTTTTCTCTTTAGTAATTCATCCTAAGGGCATCTTATTCTTTCCTAGCTGAATAGTCAGGCCCCTATTTGCAAGGAATAGTCTGGATACCAACTCTGCATCTCTAGGTCCACGAATTCTTAGTCCTCTTGTAGGTCATTCTGGTCCGCATTCTTTAATCGTTTTCTTCAGAATATCATAATATATGCTTCGGACATTAAAAACAAAATTGTTCCATACGCCATGTCTATTAGACGTGCTCCCTAGGAGCAGGCCACAAAAGAAGAAGAAGAAGACGCTCAAGAAGAGTTGTTGGCTTCGCACGAAATGCAAACTCTTCAAACAGTTATCACGAGTTCATCGACACCCATTGCTGGAAAGACGCACTTGTGGCTCTGGTGGAAACATTTCCCCTCGTGTACGCTAAAAAGATCACTCTCGTTTCGCTTACGGCTCACGCAGACAAGAACCATCGTAATAATGCCAACACCAGCATCCAGTGAAGCCTTGGGCCTGGGCATTGGTACGGGAACCCGGGAATCGATATAATTGTTTGCCGATGATGAGTAACCGATTGCATCATAATTATAAATAACTACGCCCTGGAATAGCGCGAGAGAGAGTGTAGCCGATCTCGTGTTTGATCGGATACCACAAAGGAAGGGCAAAGCAGATGGGAAAGGTTTTTCTTATCTAGCAAAACTGAGTTCTTTGCTTACTTGCTACACGCACTGTAAGAACGCTGTATAATGAATTCATTTCGCCAGCCTGCTGTGGGCAGCTCATGTCATTAAAGTGCCACCGAACAACCCGAAGTGATGATCAGCAGAGAGGCTTTTAATCAAGTTCATGCGATTTTATTTATTCTCTTCGGGTCGGCGATTCCTCGGCTCTCTCGTTTCGGATCACTTTTCTCAAGCGACACAACATCCTTGTACGTTTTCTTTAAGCTCTACCATGGATGTCGTTAAACAGTCGGACTGTGTCGCACCAGTGCTCGCGTATAGACGGCCCTCAACGAACCGCGATTTGAATGTTGCCAGGTTGGCACATTTAATCGGGTTCCATTCGACCGATATGTGCGTTTTGGCAAATCGTTGAAACAGCGGAGGTACGGCGTTCAGCTTATTGTTCAAGAACGAAAGCAAGTACAGCTCCGGGAAGTTGCAGCCGGTAAAATTAGTCGCCACGAGCTGATTGTTCTCGAACAGCAGTATATCGAGCGCCGGAAGCGTAAAAGGGGACGAGGTGCGCACGGACTCGATCTTGTTCTCGTTCAGAAAGATACCGGTCAAATTTTGAAACCGTCTAAACACGCTCATATCCACCTGTTTGAGATTATTTCGATCGAACCCCATGTAGCGCAGGTTGGGCATCGGTCCCAAAAGTGTGGGAATTTCGGAGAGCGCATTGTCCTCCACGTAGAACGAGCCCAGTGCTGGCAGGGAAAGATTGCGTGTATCGATCGACGAAATGTTGTTCATGCGGAATGCTAACCGTGTCAGTGACTGGTACGTTACCGGTGTAGTCGCTTCAAGGCGCAAGATGCGATTCCCCTGCACGTCCAACCTTTGCAGCTCTGGCATATGCGCAAAGATGGACATGTCCAGCCGTTCCAGCTGGTTTTGGGATAGATCGAAGTGCTCGATGACTAGCCTCTGTTTCGGTGGTGCGGTAAAAGGCAATATCTGCCTGATTTGGTTTTTCCACAGGGATAAAAAGTAGAGGTTCGGACTGTTCGCAAACACATCGAGACGTATTACTGTCAGTGCGCAGCCCATGATGTACAGGCTGTCCAGCACAGTCATCTGGGCGAGTGTCGGCGGTATCCGATCTAGCATGCAAGTCTCCACCGAGAGCCGTTTTAGATGACGATTGGTCCCTGCTACCAACGATCGTAAATTGCCCGCATTCATAATTTCGATCTCAGTGATAGTGTTACCTTCGGGCACTTGGAATACAGGCTCGCGATAAATAAGATACGAAATCGTATCGGTAAGACTAGCAATTCTTTGCAGAAATGGTCCCGAAGCACTGCTACTGACAATCAGCTTGTCGATGCTCATCGCAATCAGGTACGATTCGGGATCGCTGTCGATGGCATTCCGTATCTTGGTACCACCGTCCGAGGTCATGTTGACCACACCGATGTTGCACATGAAGGATATTTCCTGACACTGGGCGGCGCAGGGACGCGATCCTATCATGTGGCTTAGGATTGTTACGACCAAAAGTGCTGCTAAGGATCGACAAAGAAAAGGTCAGAAAGCCCCAGTCCTTTCGGCAGTCTGTGTTTGAATTCTTACTATACAAAACAGCCATTATTGGGATGTTCCAAAACCAGACCACCTTTTTCTAACGCTCGTCTCACTACTGTAGGCAACCGTCCTTCAATACCACCTCTATTTACGCTAAACGAAAGTAGGAGCTAGAATCCACTAAATCGTATTCCAATTCCACAGAATTAAGCCATTGAAACACCTATTGTACTGTGTATTTTACCGATGTTTATAATGCAATTTGCAAACGTGCGCTGTTTTGATGAACTATTCTATATAGTTTTATTGCATTTAGAGAGCAAATTGGAATGCCCTTTTGTTAAACAAGTTCACGCTCTGCTAATGAAGTGCAATTTAAACTAAATTATTGGTCTGGTTCTTTTGCTTTGGTTGCTTTTTTGTTTGTGTATACCAGTTCTTGTGCAGCAATGTAATCTGTCAACTGTTTTTTGTTCTAACTTTTGTACGAAAATCCGCTTTCGTATCACATGTCCTTGATCTCTGATTTTCTGATCTGTCTGATCTATCTCATCTGAATGCTGCAATGTTCGGCCCGGTGGTAGATGCGACAGCGACGCCGGTATTCACACGGCAGGACCGTGGTTCAAGTCTGAGCTGGACCGTTCCCCCATAGTGAGGACTGACTATTCAACTATGCGGTAACAATAAGTCTAGTAAACCAAAAATGGCAGGCATGACCTAAGAGGTCGTTAGGACAAGAAAGAAGAAGAATGTTCGGCGTATCACACCACGTGATGTGGCATGGGGTGATCCTATTACTACTAGAGGTCTACCAAGAAACTGGCTTATACCGATTATGTTTTGGGTAGTAATGGCATCTGTTTGAGAAAGTTGAGACAAAGTGATAGCGTTGCGAAGGTTCGGGCGTTAGGTTGGCTATGGTGACTTCTAACTCCTTGGTGTATTAGGCAAACACTTATTCGTATCGTATCAAAAGTCCTTGGCGCTCTGATTATCTGCTGATGATAGGTTAACTTCTTCCAATATTAGCTTTAACTGTCACAGCATACCTTTATTTTTTCTCCAATTAAAAACGAGGATGTCGTATCGCAAGGCCATGCCACAGACTTCACATCCTTTTTAAACTGTTCAGTTTGAAGCTTATCTTTGTATTGCACCAGAGTGCTGCAGCTGATCGGGTTCCCATCCATCGATAGGCTCAGTTTTGGATATCGTTCAAACACTGGTGGAACCACCGTGAGACGATTGTACGCCAGATTCAATGTTGTAATGTTTGGCATGTCACACCCCGTAAGGTTGATCGTGGTGATCTTGTTGCGATCCAACCGGAACCAATCAACCGCCAGTTTGACCGGTGCAGAAGTGTGTACCGTGCTGATTTGGTTTTGCGTAAGGTAAATTCTTTTCAGCATTCGGTAGGGTCGAAAGTAGCTTAAGTCGACCCGGGTCAGATTGTTTTTATCAAAACCGAGGTAATCAAGTTTGGGCAAAGCTTTCGGTAAGTGTGGTATCTGGTACATAGCATTGCCAGCGATGGAAAACATGGTGAGTTTAGGGAGCGTTGCATTCCTCAGATCGATTGACGTGAGCAGGTTATCATAAAGAAGTATTATGGAAAGTTGCGGAAAAATTACCGGTGCCGATACTCCGATGTGTGTCAAACGATTTTCCATTATGTAGAGTGTGACAAGCTTTGCCATCGATGCAAATATACCCATATCTAAGTGTTCCAATCGATTGCCGGAAAGTACCAACTTTTCGATGCTTATCGTCTTACCCGACCTAATAGTGGCTGGAATGATTTGCCGTATTTGATTGTACGACACATCTAGGAAGGTTAGATTTTCATTCTCTACAAACATATCGAGCCGCAACACGGATAGCATGCACATTGTAATGGAAAGCAATGTCATGCCGACCAGTTTGGGTAAAGTCTGCGGCACCCGATCCATCGTACACTGTTGTACGTTAAGAATCTCAAGGTGTGTGTTCGGTCCGGCGGTAAACGCTTTAAGTCCTATGGCACTCATAATAACGATTTCCCGAATAGTGTTACCTTCCGGGAGCTGGAAAACGGGCTCACGATAGTTTGCATAGATGACGGTTTCGAACAGCTGATGAATTCTTTGCAGAAACGGTCCCGACGGACTGTTGGGTACGATCAGTTTTTGAATATGGATTGCTTTGTCGTTTTCGACGATTCGCAGCAGTTTCTTCCATCCTTCGTTCGAGAGCATGTTGATGATACCGGTTTCACACGTTTCGTAACGGCGATTGATGCAATCCTCCTCACAGCGGTGCATCTTCAATTGATAGCACCAAATAGCCACTAGCCAGAACGCTGTTCGCCGAATAAAATTAAGCACATTAACGATTCTGCCGACTCTGTGGGAGACCAAGATCTTTCGGAACTGTTTCAAGTTTTAGTTCCAGTGCTTACCACGAACGATGATCATGCTGCTATGATAAATATGAGCCTTGACTGATTTTTACAGTCTTTATAGCACGTACGTATCACATAGATTAAGCTAATGGAAGAAAGCTGAACTCGTCGATCTATTTAAAGATACGTATTTTTTTTTTGGTCATGAATTCCATTAAAATGCAGTTATTCCTAATGATCGTTACATGTTAAATTATATTATAATCTGCACAAAGTGTGTCATTTATTCAACGAATAAAACGGTGCGCGCTGATTCTGCCACTGAAATTTGAATTGATTCATCGAGTACACTCTCTGTCCAGTCTAGATATATGTCTAGTTCATGTCCCTTTGTTACTAAATGGGTCTATGTTGGATATCTTGTTTTGAGCTGAAAGCTTTTGTACCCATTTTCCAGGAAATGATGATCCAGTAAGTGCGACATTTAATTGGATTATTATAATTCAATTGCTTGACATCGGCAGTTTGGATTGGTGTGGTGAATTCACCTCCACACTGCATTCAGTTCACATACAGCAGCTCGATGGCGGTGCACAAGTTCTTCCAGTAAGTTCCGATTGCGATTCTTGCTGTTGCGGTATTGGGACCTTATTCCTAGTTTGTTGGTGATCTTTTTCAGCTCAACCGTACTGGCTATAAACGTCTTGAAATGCACGGATAAGGTTCATACAATGCCTTTGGTTAGCAAGGTGTGCGGATCACAATCCAGCTCATTGCTACTGGAGACTGATTACGCTTACACGACACAAAGCTACGATCAGCGCACATTCACGATACCGGACAACAGCTCGTACGAGATGTATCTCCTAAATAGTGCTCCCCTTCTGCGGTACGTTTTCATTCAGCACAACGTTAATGTGATCTTTATCCTCATCGACAAATGTTCCTTGGTCAGTGTACCTAGAACGATCCGGAATGTGCCGCATCTAAGACGCTTGACTATAAGGTCCTGCCGCATACAACATCTTGATCTGAACGATTTCGTGCATCTGCCGATATTGCACGAGGTCGACTTTAACCACAACCAGATAGTGACGATCACGGAGCCTCCAGCTGGTGCAGTACTTGCTATCCACAGGCTTTATCTTACCTACAACAAAATACGCCAGCTGGACGTGAATGTGTTGCATGCGTTAAAAGAGCTCCACTGTCTGGTGGTGGACAATAATCGAATAGAGGAGTTCCCCTCTAACGTAACATTGCCCTCAATAGAAGAGTTGTCCATACGTCACAACAGACATATCGCGCTTAACTGCACCAACTGGCAGATGCCTTATCTGAATTATCTCTTCTGCAACAACAACCGCCTTACTTCTGCGCCGATCGAATGGCAATCGATGTGGCGGATGGATATGCTAGATCTTTCGTTCAATCGTCTGCACAGCTTCCGCATGGATGACATCTATCTTACCCAGCTTCGAATACTTAATCTGGCGGGTAACGAACTGACCAGTGTGTCCACCTCACAGAGACATTTGCGCATTCCTCTCGAGCGACTGCAGCTAGCCCACAACCGGCTTACCGTGCTGGACATTTCCCGCTGGGGTATGCCAAACCTGTGGGAGTTGGATGTGGCTCACAATCAGCTTACGGAGCTAGGGGATGTGTTTATGCGATTTCCCTCGCTTGATGCGATGATGATTTTGCGCTATAATAATTGGTCTTGCGCTATGTTGGATATCTTGTTTTGAGCTGAAAGCTTTTGTACCCATTTTCCAGGAAATGATGATCCAGTAAGTGCGACATTTAATTGGATTATTATACTTCAATTTCTTGACATCGGCAGTTTGGATTGGTGTAATGAATTCACCTCCACACTGCATTCAGTTCACATACAGCAGCTCGATGGCGGTGCACAAGTTCTTCCAGTAAGTTCCGATTGCGATTCTTGCTGTTGCGGTATTGGGACCTTATTCCTAGTTTGTTGGTGATCTTTTTCAGCTCAACCGTACTGGCTATAAACGTCTTGAAATGCACGGATAAGGTTCATACAATGCCTTTGGTTAGCAAGGTGTGCGGATCACAATCCAGCTCATTGCTACTGGAGACTGATTACGCTTACACGACACAAAGCTACGATCAGCGCACATTCACGATACCGGACAACAGCTCGTACGAGATGTATCTCCTAAATAGTGCTCCCCTTCTGCGGTACGTTTTCATTCAGCACAACGTTAATGTGATCTTTATCCTCATCGACAAATGTTCCTTGGTCAGTGTACCTAGAACGATCCGGAATGTGCCGCATCTAAGACGCTTGACTATAAGGTCCTGCCGCATACAACATCTTGATCTGAACGATTTCGTGCATCTGCCGATATTGCACGAGGTCGACTTTAACCACAACCAGATAGTGACGATCACGGAGCCTCCAGCTGGTGCAGTACTTGCTATCCACAGGCTTTATCTTACCTACAACAAAATACGCCAGCTGGACGTGAATGTGTTGCATGCGTTAAAAGAGCTCCACTGTCTGGTGGTGGACAATAATCGAATAGAGGAGTTCCCCTCTAACGTAACATTGCCCTCAATAGAAGAGTTGTCCATACGTCACAACAGACTTATCGCGCTTAACTGCACCAACTGGCAGACGCCTTATCTGAATTATCTCTTCTGCAACAACAACCGCCTTACTTCTGTGCCGATCGAATGGCAATCGATGTGGCGGATGGATATGCTAGATCTTTCGTTCAATCGACTGCACAGCTTCCGCATGGATGACATCTATCTTACCCAGCTTCGAATACTTAATCTGGCGGGTAACGAACTGACCAGTGTGTCCACCTCACAGAGACATTTGCGCATTCCTCTCGAGCGACTGCAGCTAGCCCACAACCGGCTTACCGTGCTGGACATTTCCCGCTGGGGTATGCCAAACCTGTGGGAGTTGGATGTGGCTCACAATCAGCTTACGGAGCTAGGGGATGTGTTTATGCGATTTCCCTCGCTTGATGCGATGATGATTTTGCGCTATAATAATTGGTCTTGCGCATGGTTGAAACGTGTCCATCCGGATGATTTGGTGCGCAGAAATTATGGTTGTTTGAGTACGAATCAGAGCTGCCCTGTGGAGCGACTGATGGTGCAGGACAATGCTTGGATTTGCTGTTGGTGAACTAATAAACCACAATCACGATCAAATAGTCGATTAGCAGAGTAAAGCCAACATCGAAAGGTGCTTTATATTGTTTTACGTAAATAAATCGTTCATAGCTTAGGGCGCTGGGTCCGCTAAGGTGAACGGGAGAAAGAACCTCTATTACTCCAGTAGCGACTAATATTAAGTCTAGTATAGGCCCTGTCAAAAACTGTTCCTCGTTCCTCCCTGAAATCCTCGTTTTTTGAGTACAAGAAAAAATGTACGGGAAATAGTACATCAGGCCTGCTAGACACAAAGACCATGTGTGAGATTCAGGACATATTCGTCGACATGTCCATCTGTAAGATCTCTTTCTTAAGAGTAAATCCTTCAAGGTTTCCGAAGCAGCAAATACCTCCCAGCGAGTCCATTAAGAACCAAATTCTACGGATAGACAAACGTTTGAATTTATATCTGCTTCTTTTGATTTCTTCTGTCGCTTTGAAGTATAGACGTTAGAAAACACTTTCCCGGTGCTGCCCACAATGCTGGTCGGAATATTCTTCACGTTCAAATCCGGTTTTCCTAATGCATATTTATGTGTCGAACTGAACCGTGCCTCCCACGAACGAAACGATCGGGGAAAACGATCGGAAATGGCTCTTTCTTTCCGAATAGATCTGATCTCAGTCCCAGTTCTTAGATACGTTCTTCGGAGGCTCCGTTTGAGGCGATGTACCAAGCTGCTACATAACGGAAGCCACATAAAATCCGGTCCATCTGCCCGAATGTTGGAGCAGCAGCTACTCTAGCTTTCTTTCATTCGCGTGGCAAAAGTGCAAAAGCGAAGGAAAAACAAGTTCCACACACACAAGAGGAAACAGCGAAATGGTCGATGATCGCCTACTCTCGGACCCATGGAAGGTGTTTGCGGGATTTGGAGGTTTGTGACCCACATTCGGGGAGACTGTGACTGTAAAAGTAGAGAACAAAAAAATAGGCAAACCCACCCCGGGTTCCACTTTGAGGGGGAGTCTATGTGCTTTTTTTTTTGTGGATGAGAGGCATCCAATAATTTACTTCGTTCTGATGCTAATAGAAAGCCTGGTGGAGTCTAGACCCCCTAAGCTTAATGTATGGAGTGGCTTTTCGATACACGCACGATCATTTTCAACCTTCGTTGCTAGTGTGTATATGCATGTGCAACCGCCGCCCAACCGCATTCCAACAAGTGGCCGCCCTAACCAGTTCGATCAGGTCACACGGCGACTCTTGCAGATCAAGTTGCACCTCATAATGTTACAAGTGGTCGCTAGCCCCGTATTACGAAGGCTCCAAAGAACTCACCCCTTACAACTCGCATAGAAAATCAATCATTACTCACCTTTATCTAGCATGCAACGCCTGTTCTGTGGTGCATGACCAACCCCCCTCCAGCAAGAAGAAGCAGACACACGGCCAATCACACAGGCAACACAGAACAAAACTGTGCACCGAGGGTGTGAAAAGCGATACACAAAATAAAATACCGAAAAAAAAACACGCTGCACAATATTTGTAAACACGCCGTACGGTTTCACTTTGGACACGCACTTCTTAGCACTGGTATGTGCTGCACAATATCCACCACCAACCCTCCCACACCCTTCCTCACCCTCGCCTAAACCAAACCACTTTATCCGTCCAATCGCAATGGACACATCATCAAACAGGCGCGGACACAGGGAAGAAAACAACCGTAATGCGGCCTCTCTTCCTAGCGGCGTGAATATAAATAAGCACTTTACACACGCACTCACTCGATCACTCACGCACGCACACACCTTGTTTGTTTTCTGCACCACCGATCTTGATCTTTTCTTTCTCACACATATTCTCATCCCTCACATCACTTCACGACTTTCTTCTTTCACGCGTCTTACGCCACCCGTCCACTGCCCTATTACAGCAGGTACACACAGGTTGCACGACGGCCACATACCCTTATTGCTCTTTGCTGTTGTGTCGTGAAGATATGTGACTGCAGTTGGGCCAGATTACACACGCCCCTCTATCACGACGAGATCACCCGAGATCACTGCGTGCCGTGCTTTTCACCTAATTCTAACACGGGATTGAAACCGATCTCGTTTGTTGTGAGGTGATCTCAGGAAGATGTTTCCTTCACTCGCGCCCGCTAGAGAGTGTGTGCGTGAAGTTGATGTGTTGCAAAAAGGGGTGACAGCACAATGCACTACACAGTGGTGGTAGCTTTGTTTAAAATCTCTTACCCTAATATTTCGAACAGTATCGAGCCGTTTCGTACTCAGATAGGATTTGCTTAATAAAGGAAATTAGGTTGTTTCATGCTAATTCAATCAAAGTGAGAAAACACCATAAAAAGTACGTAAAACATTAACAGCAACATCGGTTTTCACTGCCTGCATTGGTGTGTTGTTGGGTAGCTTACTGTATTTCCACCCTTTTTCCTATTTTGTTCCCAAGTAGCATTTTTGATCGCTTTCATACGCACACCTGTCAAACCGTTACTGGGTGGGTGAGGCTGTGCTCTAGCAAAATGGTCTTTTGTAATTCAGTTGTAATGTGTAATTAAAACTTATTTATTTGCTCGAACACAGGTGCTTTTCATGCACAGTTTGATTTTTTCATCCATTGAGTATGAAAAATAAAAGAATAGATAATTGCAGGAAATTTGATATTTACGAACGCTGCGCCATAAATATATTCTTTACAAAACTTAACTTGTACGGTTTGATCACATGGCAAGTTTGGCTGTCGTTTCCCATCAGAACCGTCTCCTTGTTGTAAGAAATAACTGTTCAGCTAAGTGGTAAAGATAAATCTAAGTCGTCAAACCAAGCAGAAGATTTACCTCGCTAGGCGAATGTATTTTAAAGACTCAAAGCCTCTATAAATAAAAAAAGAAGATTTACCCGTGCTTGGTCTACTGCAGAAGTCCTCGGCTTATGGTTGCTCGCCCACGTTGTCAATCTAATTGTTTGCGGATATCGTTGATGCCATCATACCAGCTCTTTCTATGTGGACGGCCTAAGAACATTGAACGCGTTGGGTTGTCCGTTGATATTCTTATGACATGCCCAACTTACCAGAAAACCTTGCGGATCTAATTCGCTGCACAATACTGAGATCATTGTACTTAAGAGTGTGCTATTTGCGACAGAGCCAGAGGCTTCTGTAGGTCTTCTTCTTCTTTCGTGGCCTGCTCCTAGGGAGAACGTCTAATAGACATGGCCTGGTGTCCAATCCGTTTCCAGGAAACTCGGTCCATGGCTACACTCCTCCATCCCCGGCTGCATCCGATATCCCTCAGGTCTGACTCCACTTGCTCCAGCCAACGAGCTCGCTGTGCTCCTTTACGCCTCGTGCCGAACGGGTCGCTGACGAGCACTTTCCTGGCATGGCATGAGTCCGGCATCCTCATCACGTCCAGCTTTGGCAACCGTCAGGATGTCTGCATCGTCAAACAGGTATCGCTTCTATAGGTACTGAGACTATAAATGTTCCAGGATTTGTTCATGTCGCAATAAGGGGCTGCTCTAGCAAATGTCGTTTACGACAAACGACAACGACATGTCTTATGAGTGCTCTAGCATTTGTTGGCCAACATATAGCTGTCGGTCAAACTGTCAACGCACAACCGATCGGTTTGGCATATATGTTTGACAACCAGCAATGTTTTTTACCAAGATTGCTAGCGTGAAGGTATGTCAACGAACAAATACAAACCGATTTGTATTACGACAAATGTTCGTTGATGTTTGACAACTTATTCTAGAGCACCTCCATGCAGCCCCATACGTTTGTTTTTGTCGGTTGTCGTAAACGACATTTGCGAGAGCAGCGCCTTAGGGGCTGCATGGAGGTGCTCTAGAATAAGTTGTCAAACATCAACGAACATTTGTCGTAATACAAATCGGTTTGTATTTGTTCGTTGACATACCTTCACGCTAGCAATCTTGGTAAAAAACATTGCTGGTTGTCAAACATATATGCCAAACCGATCGGTTGTGCGTTGACAGTTTGACCGACAGCTATATGTTGGCCAACAAATGCTAGAGCACTCATAAGACATGTCGTTGTCGTTTGTCGTAAACGACATTTGCTAGAGCAGCCCCTAAGTGGTTCGAATAGAAAAGTTTCCTTAAACTGCAGTGAGTAGTTACGAGTAGTTTTGCTACGAACTATTCTCTCCATTTCAATCCAATTGTAATTAAGTTGATTGTATTTTTTTGTGTATGAATGTTTTTTTCTAATACTACATATAAAATTTGTTATTGTACTACTCGTACGTGTGTAACGAACAGAACTACTAAACTTTGGCCTGTTTTGCAGTTGCGCTACATCCCAGTGTTGATGAGGCACATTGTATTGGCTCTGACTACATCGATAAGTCTGTCTCTTAACTTCACCCATGTGATATTCAGATACGCTTGTAAAAACTAACTCGATACTCTTCGCTTTACACCATCGAATTAACAATTTGTTTAACTTTATTTTACTTGGTAAACTTACTCAACCCTGTATCAAAATTTTTGGCTGTTATCTTCCCTAGCTGACGTATTGTGCAAACTCCCCATCGCACGTTTCCTTTTCCTCCTTTCACCGATAAGCAACTGGCCCAAAATATATGAACATAGATAACAGAAAGGCTAAATTTGAATCGAAGGAAAAAGGAGGACTGCGACGGTAAATGGGGAATTGCTATGGCCCAAGTAGTAGAGGGAGTTGATTAGTGAACAGAGAGGTACTGAACAAATTTTGGCCCCATTGTTTTTATCCCAGCCCGTTGTGTTCGATTTACTGGTTACTGGTGATGGCCGCATTTACGCATACTTGGCCGTAAGCTCCTCGACCAGCTTGATGTAC